>CAUYON010009318.1:0-22762 GCA_963573935.1 Arctocebus calabarensis
GCCAAACTGCAAAACAGAAAAATAGCCGGGCATTGTGGCAGATGCCTGTAGTCCCAGCTACTCGGGAGGCTGAGGCAAGAGAATCACCTAAGCCCAGGAGTTGGAGGTTGCTGTGAGCTGTGTGATGCCATGGCACTCTACTGAGTGCAAAAAGTGAGACTCTGTCTCTACAAAAAAAAAAAAAAGAAACTAGAAAATGAAGAGCCAATTAAAAATAAATAAGCAGAAGCAAGAAATTAATAAAGATAATTATTGAACTAGATAATGAAAAATAGAGAAAATTAAAAAAAAAACCCTCAAAGCTGATTTTTTGACAAATAATAAAATGATAAACTTCTATCCTAGAAATTGCCTAACATTTTTAAAAAAATGGTCTGATAATAAATATTTCAGAATTTGAGGGCCATACAATCTACTCTCATCTACTCAACTCCACCACTATAGCATGAAAACATACAATACATAAATAGTGTGGCTGTGTTCCAGCACATTTTGTTTACAAAAACAGGTAGCAAAATGGATTTAGTACGCTGTAATTAACCTTTTTTTACTCTAGCCATACTGAGGTGGAGACAGAAAGAGGAAGAGAGAACACGAATTACAAAAATCAGAAATAACAAAAGGGACATCACCACAGATCATACAGACTCCATGAACCTCCCACCACCCACCCCATCCATAGAGCAGGCAAGAGTGCAGAAACCACCATAAAGCATGTGCCTTCAATTCTGACAATTGAGTAATTCGTGCTAAGAAGCAAAACAAAGATTCCCAACCTTGTGGAGCTTACCTTCTAATCAGGGAGATTGAGAATAAATAATGTACATAATACATTGTAGATTATCTAGTGTATTAGAAGTTTGCAAGAACTGTGAAGAAAAAAGTTAAAACTAAGACAAAGAAAGGAGAATGGAAATGCTGAGAGTTTTAAGTGGTGTGAGGATCCAGAAAAATTGTACTGAAGAAGTAACATCCAAGCACAAAGACCTGAAGGTGACAGAGTAAAAGTGAGGAAGAGTGTCCCAGGCAAAGGGAACAAGGCACAGGCTTTGAGGCAGAGCCACCCCTGAGACATCTGAGGAATGGCAGAGGTCAGAGTTGTTGAGAATGGGGTGAATTAAAGGCAGACAGGTGGAAATAGAGACCGGAGCTGTACAGGGGAACCCAGTCAGTATAGGGCCTCTTGGTCCACAGTGGGAAATGAGTGGGAAGCCTAATAGGAGAGGGGAAATGAACCCCATGAATAAAAGGAACAAAATCAACAAAACATTTTAAAAGAGAACAGCGGGGTTTCCCACAGAGCCACAGGTCACTCCAAGAACTGTGCCTAGGGTTCTGGGGTCAGGGGGAGATAGCAAGATTCCTCCTCCCTCTTTCCTGAGGGAGCTGAGGACACCTACCCGCCCATTTTCTGTCTCTTGACAGGCCATCAGGATCACCTAGGCAAGAGTAGGGAAGAGGGAGGTGATTTGGCTTAGGGGGCCAGGGTAGCAGGGTTGAGCATATTGGCCCCAACTCATCCTCCCCCAAAACTGGCCTTGACCCCAAACTCAGAATATTGGCTCCAGCCCATCCTCCCCCAAAGCTGACCTTGACCCCAAACTCCCAGGTGAGTCGCCAGAAGTCTAGCAGGGTGTGAGGCAGGGGTCCTTGGGTGGCGATGTAGGCCTGGCTTCCATCTGCGCCCTGGTAAAAGCTGCGTTCACTACGGAGATTCTGCTGCCCGCCCCTGCCACCGACCCCAGTCTGCCCCTTTCCTGACCCCAAGCCTGACCCGAATGAAGTTGCCATTGATGTAGTCACCGTGTCCCTCCTGGAGCAGGGAGAGGATCACTCGTGTCTGATCATCTGCCAGTGGGTGAGTTGAGAGTCGTGGAGTGAGTCATGGATTTTGGGGGTGACAGGGTTATTCAAGCCCTGACAGCCCCTGATGAAAGTGATCAGGGGAACCTCACACAGAGACGCCCTCGTGGACTGCTGGGAGGACTGTGACCACAGCCAGGCTCCAGGAGGGGATGCGGCACCCACTCCCCACAAAGCCCCCAAACTCACATGGTAGCACATCTTTATAGCGGTTTTTCTTCGTGTTCCCAGGCCGGCTGCCAGCCTCGGTGGAGCGCACACCATCAGCCTTCCAGGCGGCTGAGAGGGCCTGGATGTCCTGGGGGAGGCCCCGAGCAGACCCAGGGAAAAGAGAGGAAGAGAGGAGGCTGTCAGAGTCCAGCACCCCTGGCCGTCAGACGACGCGAGGCGAGGGCCAGGGGGCCTGTACCGTCATAGCAGAGCGCTTCTCCGTGCCAGGCGCTGTGCTAAGGGCATTAAGCACAAGGACCCTATGAAGGGGGGTACTATTATTGACGGTCCTCACTGCGCAGGTCAGAAAGTCGACGCACACGTGGTGGAGACTTGCTGAAGGTAACATGATTCATTAATCATGGATGATTATTAGCGAATAGTGTAGCACCATCATCACCGGGTACTCCTAATCACAATGGTTAAGTATCACCACTGACATCAACACTGCCGGTGAGCCACCACTCTAAGCGCTTTACCTAAGCTGCGCATCGGTCATTTGGTTCTCCTGGACACCCTGCTGTGGTGGTGATAAGGGTATTTCTCTCAGCTATTCCCCCAGCGCAGGACGCAGGCCTCGGTGGGGCCCCTCACCGCACTGCCCACCGCGTAGGGCACGAGGTCATACATCACATGCTCATTGCATGTGCACGTTTATTACGTGCATTTTCATATCGCATAAACTATATACCTCATGCGTTTCCTATTTAATTTCTTATATATTACAATATTTCCATGTGTATAAGTTATTTATTATATTTGTGACATAGTTTATATTTACTTACAAATTTATTAAGTAACGTTTTGTAAATTATAATCTGCTATATTTATAGTAAAAGGTTATATTTTGTGTAAATTATCATTTGTAATCATTTTTGTTTATATGCTACGTTTTCAAAATTTGATATATGTCACCATATATTGCGTTTTCGTCTTTGTACAGTATGTTTCTAAATTTGGCAAGTATGTTATTTCAAGCATTTATCTGTAGTAAGAGTTCGCTTTCCTTACGCTAGACGTGCAGTACCCCTATTGAAACCTTTAGGATTTTTATAAGCAGTGACAAAGGCACTTACGAAGTGAGGGCCCAAGGTGTGCTAAGTGCTTTTACCCACTCCATTTAATCTTCTAGCCAGTTTGGCCATTAACGTCATTTCACCAAAGAAAAACCCGAAGCCAGAGAGGCCAGGCGTGGACTCCGCCCCACAGCCCAGAAAGGCCCAGAGGCTCATTTCAGCCGGGCGTCCACACCCTGGCACCGCCAGGGCCTCCGGGTTCCTCTTCCCCTGCAGCAGGTGGCAGCTAAGTCCCCGAGGCTGCCCCGCCGCGCCTGCTTCGTCCGCCCCGCGGCGGGGTTGTTCCCGGGACTCGGGGGTGTGAACGTCCTCCCAGGTCCGACGGATCCAGCCCTCGGGGGCCCCGAGGCAGAGGGTGGCGACAAGAGAAAGCTCGAGAGAGACAGGTGCTGGGAAGAGAAAAAAACCCCAGGCCCCCCCAGGACATCAAGAGCGACAGAGCCAGAGCTCCCAGGGCGCAGAGGACGGACGTCGGGACAATCCAGGGCGAGGAGCCGAAGCGCGCCGCACAGCTGTCCACGCTCGCCCACTCACGCTGAACTCGCCGGCGAGGACCGCCCCCTCCCGGCCGCCCAGCTCCTCCAGCTGCTCCAGGAAAGTCCGCGCTGCGTCCAAGCTGTGGCTCATGGCGCCGCTGGCCGGCCAGGTCCCTGCGACCGCCGCTCTGCATTCCCGGCGAGGAGGGACGCTGCGGCCGGGCGCGCGGCTTTGCTCCGTCCCGGCAGCCAATGGAAGCGCGCAGCAGCCGTCAGGGCCCGCCTCTCGGCCAATGGCATCCCGACCCCGCCCCGCCTCCAGGCGCCCTGGCCGCGGGAGCCTTAGGTTCTGGGGGCTGGGCCGAGAAGAGAGTCCATTTCAGCCCTAGTGTACCGTCTCCGGCTTGTTTTTGAGACAGTCTCACTATGTTGCTCTGGGTAAAGTCCCGTGGCATCACAGCTCACAGCAACCTCAAACTCTTGGGCTCCAGCGATTCTCTTGCCTCAGCCTCCCCAGTAGCTGGGACTACAGGTGCCCGCCACAACGCCCGGCTATTTTTTGATTGTAGTTGTCATTTTTGTTTGGCAGGCCCGGGCTGGATTCGAACCCGCCAGCTCTAGTGTATGTGGCTGGCCTTTTAACCGCTGAGCTACAATCGCCGAGCCTCTGTTTTCTTTTTTGATAGACAAAAGACATTTGAAAATTTCCCCACTGCTACATTGTTAATAACCTTCCACTGGGTAAGCTGGCTGCCTGGTTTATCTACAAGCCTGGCAGAAAGAGGTGCCCCTCAGCGCCCGGGACCTCACCCTCTTGGAATAGATTTGCTGCCACCTCCACTAACTCTCCCACTCCCACACACCCCTGCTCTTGGTGCAGGCAGGGTTTCTACCCTTAGGAGCTACCCTGCAATTCTGCTTCAAAATAGGGGGAAACTTGAGAAGGGAGGAAAACGCACTTTTCCCATCTTAAAAAAAAACAAAACAACAACAACAAAAAAACCCCATCTTAAAATGCGCATACCAACTTTCCCCCCACGTTGGCTTCGCCTCTTCTGGTGAGAGCCTGGGTATTTGCATTGTCCTAGAAGTCCCTACAGACTAGCATGCACCCTTGGAGGAAATAAACTCAGACAAGTCCTCCGACAGTGGCAGGGGTGCAGCCCCTGTGTCCTCCTGCGGTTTCTACACCCCTTTTTTAGCCCAGACCCACTCTAGCCCTTTCTCTGCTTGCAGTGCTTTATTTAGAAAACACCAATAGTCGCATTATTTTCGGTTGATACTGGCTCCTGCACAGTCGATGGCCCTCTGTGGTCCCTGAGTGCAGAGCCCAGGGTGACTTGGCTGAGTGTGGCCTCCGTGACAACCAAGGGAGGTGTGGATCCAATTATCCCCGAATTGTAACACCAGAGAGAAATGAGTGCATCCAAGGAAGTGTGCGTCTGGAAGTTTCCTGCAGTCATGAGGTTCCCTACCTCCTGCTGCTGATGGGGCTGTTCTGTCAATGAAATGCAGCAAGGAAAAAGGAAGGAGAGGTCTGTCAGAAATACCAGGTGGTATATGCCATAAATAGCTAGAAAGTTCTAGAAAATCTTATGAGATATAAGAACTTAAAAGAAAGTGTAATAACTTAGCTAGTTATTACAATATGCTATATACTTACACATCACTTTTCTATAGCAGCAATGAATTTGAAACGATAAGGCAAACAAGAATTCATATTAATTTCTTGACAAACAGGCACCAAGTTTTAACCCATAGTGAATTAATGGAGCTAAGCAATAATACTGCCTTCTAACAACACAAAAGGACACACAGACATTGTGAGTCTCCTGATGGACACGCCACCCCCATCAAGAATTACCACTAAGAAAACCTGAGCCTGTACAGACTGAGCTTCTAGATCTCAGTGTAATTCAGAAGAAACCCAGTGAATACGAAAACATCAAATGATACCACAAATGATAAGATCAGCAACATTCATGCTGTGGGAAACTCTAGTAAAACAAATAGATCAGTTTTCTGAGAAAAAAGCCAAACAGAAAAGGAGACATTATGTGACTCCATTTGTATGAAATGTCCAGAACTGGCCAGCCTGAGAACACGAGCGGATTAGCAGTTGCCAGGCCATGGGTGTCTGGTTGGACAAGGTTGAATGAGAACTAACAGGTATGGGGTTTCTTCCCAGGGGGGACAAAAAAATGTTCTGAAATTAGACTGTGACAATGGTTGCACAATCCTGTGAACATGATTAAAACGAAACACTGAACTATACAGTTCAGGTGCTTCAGCATGTGGTGCTTTATTTAGAAAATACCAATAGTTGCGTTCTTTTCATAATTGACATAATTTTACAATTCATCTACCATGTGAGTTGTGTGGTATGTGAATAGCTCAATAAAACTGTTTTTTAAAAAAACTTAAAGAGACTTGTCAACTATTTGCAATGCATGGATCTAATCTAGACCTTAGTTCCAACACACATATGATAATAAAGGAAAACTGAACATGAACTGGCTGATGATATAAAGGGGTATCTGTTGATAATTTTAGGTGTAATAATGGTTCTGTTATTTTCGTGGAGCCCTTATCTTTTACAGACATACACAGAAATATTTAGGGATGAAACCAGGTGATGTCTCAGATTACAAGCTGGAGCCACACCAGGCCAGCTCGGGGACTCACTGTTCCACTCTCTCTTCTCTGGTGTATTTGAAATTCTCCACATTTAAAAGATTTTAAACTATATATATAAATTAATAATTCTTTCTATAGAAAAGGAAGCAGAAAAGTCACAGAAAACGTACAAATGGCCATTCAATATTTGAAAAGAAACACTTCTGTCACAAGTGAAAAAATACAAATTCAAAAACATCTGCACCCACAGCTTGGCAAAGGAGAAAATATGGACGTGGGGGTGGGGGCAGACACTCACATATGATGGATGGCTGTAGGAAACAGACATGACTTCTACTATCATTTTAAAGATATAATTTCACTTGTAGGGGTTTATTCATCAGATGCACCTGCACAGATATGCACTGAGGTATGCTCAGGAATGTTCTTTATGCAGTATTATAGGAGTAAAAACAGGAAACCACTTTTCCATAAGGCCACAAGGAAGGAGACAGAACCACCTGTATTAGGACAGGTTATCCTTAGAGGGAATGACAGCAAGGTCAAAATGGTGTGCATGACATAAGCCCTTTCAGATCAAACAAAAAAAGTGTCAGTCAACATATATATCATTAAAAAAAATGTCTGATATAAAAAGTCAATAGTGATCTCTGGAGAGTAGGTTTGAACTGTTTGGGGTGAAGGAAGGAAGGAAGTACTTTAATTCTCATTGTGCATACTTCTGTGGGGTTTTTTTATATTAGCACGTATTATTTTTACATGTTAAAGAATAGAGGAAAAAATCCGTGTGCCCGTTAACTCCAATAAAGAAAAAATGGCAATGAACTCAGGAGGCAGCTCTCTGTAAGTAAATGAAATGTTTATTTACAGTCCCAACATAAACCACCTCCTCCCTGGATGCCCGTTACACAGTAAGGTGTCACCCTTCTGAGGTAACATGGTTCATACACACGAGGCCCACCCTATCTCTTGGGCACACTTGGGAGCATCGCACACATGGTATTTCACACCATGCTTCTTTTTATTTAATATCTACTGAACAGGAGAAAATATTTGCAAACCAAATACAGGGTGGCCATAAAGTCTAGGTGCAATTTTAAACTGCACACTATTTTAAATTGTACACAAACTTTATGGTCACCTTGTATTTCATAAAGGGTTAGTTACTATTTGTCTTAGTTCAGGCTACTATAACTAAATAGCATAGACTTTAGTAATATGTAAATAACAGAAAATACTGCTCATAGTTCGGGAGGCTGTAAGTCCAAGATCAAGGTGCCAGTAGATGCAGTGTCTGGGAACCCAATTCCTTGTTAACAGATGGCACTTTCTCACTGTGTCCTCACATGGTGGAAAGATGTAAGAGCTCCCTCAGGCTTCTTTTATAAGGGCACTAATTCCATTTAAGAGGACAGAGGGATCAAGACTGAATCACCTCTCAAAGGTTCCACCCCCTAATACCATCTTGGGAGTTAGGTCTCAACAAATGAATTTGGGGGAGACACACTTAGATCTTAGCAGTATTCAAAATATATACAGAACTCAAACAACTCAGCAGCAAAAACCCAAACAACTTGATTTAAAAAATGGACAAAATAACTGAACAGACTTTTCTCCAAAGGAGACAACCACATGTAAATATCCACCAGGGAAATGCAAAACAAAACTGCAAAGAGGTATCACCTTACACCTCTGAAGACATTTCCTATTAAAAAGCAAAATACAAACATGTTGGCAAGGATGTGGAGACAAGAGAACCTGATATAGATTAGGCATTTGCTCCCTCCAAATCTCATGTTGAAATATGATCTCCCAGTGGGAGGTTATGTGGGTCATGGGGGCAAATCCCTCATGAATGGCTTAGTGCCATTCTGTTGAAAAAAGCCTGGCACCTTCTTCTCTCGTGTCCCCCACCACCTTCCATGAGCAGAAGCTCCCTGAAGTCCTGACCATCATGCTTCTTATACAGCCTGCAGAACTGTGAGCCAAACAAACCTCTTTATAAATTACCCAGTCTCAAGATGCTCATTTACAGCAATGCAAACAAACTAAGAGAGAAGCCTTATGAACTATTGGTGAGAATGGAAACCGATACAGCTTTTACAGCAAATAGTATGGTTGTTCCTTAAAAAATTAAAAACAGAACTACCATATGATGTGGCAATTCCACTTCTGGGTATATAGCAGAAGGAAATGAAATCATTATCGCAAAGAGAAAACTGCACTCTTCTGTTCACTGCAGCATCACTCCCAAAAGCTGCAATATAAAAACCACCAAACCTAAGTGTCTGTTGCTAGATAAATGGAATAAAAAATGTGGTGTACAACGTTCTTAATGGTGGCTCACACCTCTAATTCTGGCACTTATGGAGGCCAAGGTGGAAGAATCGCTTGAGGCCTGGGGTTTCAGAGCAGCCTGGGCAACGGTGAGAACACTTTATTTGAATATTTTTAATGATTTGAAACAAAAATATGAAAGCTGCTTTACTAATAAGCAAAGGTATTTTTAATTATTCTCTCTTACATATTATGAAAAGTTTAAAACACAAATAAGGGTAGGAAGAAAACTTAGGGTGTCCCAAAGGTTGCCAAACATACACACATAGAGAAAATGGGCAATTGTAGCTAAATATACCTTTATTCACAAAATATTCATTATAAAATTTTACAAAATAAGTTATCTACAAAATATTTCTCTACATGTTTATAGACATGAAAATATAAAAAATGAGTTTAATTATTCCTATTTATGTGACCTTTGGGACACCCTCTAACAAACCCCCCACATGCATCACCTAAGCCTGACAATCATCTTTTACTTCAGCCACTTTTTCTTTCATCTAATGAAGTACAAGGCTGATGATTCACCCCCAAATACTTCAGCACCTGTCTCTAAAACATTAAGAACATTTTCTAGTGTAAACCCTACTCAAGTCATAACATCACAAGACTTAACAGTTCTTCATTTTAAAACTTCGTTACTTTCTACAACATTCTCCCCGTATCTATGCAGATATTTTCCAAGACCCCCAGTGAATGCTAGAAACCGTGGAGAGTGCTAAACCCTGTATATACTGGGTTTTCTTTCACATGTATACATACCTATGCTTAAATTTAATTTATTAGGTAGTTAGATTAACAATAATAAAATAGAACAGGTATCATAATACACTGTAATCAGTTAGATAAATGTAGTTTCTCCTCATTCCTTCTCTCAAAATATGGCAATGTACTATACCCACTCTATTTCCTTCTGTGATCAATCTGGTAACTGAGTTAGCTACTAAGTGACAAATGGGTACATAGCACACAGAGTGTGTGGACAGGCAAGACAAAAATACACTGCCCCGGCTGGGCACGGTGGCTCACAAATGTTCCTCCAACACTTTGGGAGGCTGAGGAGAGGATCACTTGAGGCCAGGAGTTGAAGATGAGCCTGGGCAACAGGGTAATACTCTGTCTTTAAAAATAGAAAAATAAACAAACAAAAGAAAAACCTACCAAAGAGATGATTCGTGTCCCAGGTGGGACGGAGCAGCACAATTTAAAAGTTATCAATTGCTTATTTCTGGAATTTTAGATTTAACATTTATGGAGTGTAGTTGACCTTGGTTAACAGAAACCATGGAAAATAATAACATGGGGGGAGCTGCTGAATTCTGAAATAAATTTAGTTTTATATCAAAGTTGCAAACGCAGGGTACAGATCTCCCACAAGCTCTTCCCTTGGCTTGCACACTTGCCAGTCTCCCTGAACACTGAGGAGCTGCAGGTGCAGGGGCTGTACACGAGCTCTGGGGCACGTTCCCACTTCTGTCTCTACTTGGTCCTTCACACATCTAAATTATCCAGTACTCCGTTTTCTTAGCAGAAAAGGCCAAACAAAACACGCACAAACCCCTCTAATGCTCCCCAGCCAGGGCTGCCCAGGCACATCCCCTGCTTCTCTCTCAATTTTTTTTTTTTAAACTCCTCTTTATTTTGATATTGTGTTCTTTATACCTTTTTTTGTGTGTGTGTGGTTTTTGGCCCGGTTGTTATTCCTGCCTCACTTACAAACTCTCCTGCACAGACATCCAGGCTTAGCCATTCCCAAGCTGTCCCTGAAGCAGTCTGGTAACCATTTCTGACCCTAGAACAGTTAACTCTAGAAAAACATTTTAAATGATAAAAAGGATTTACCCAAAAGGTCCCTCTCCTTATATCACAAGGAGTCCCCAAATGTCACCCATACTAGGTCTGCCTCATAGCACCCTGATGGCCCAACATGCCCCATAAGCAGCTTCTAAATGTCCTTCACAAGACTCCCAGCCCCTGGGCTCCAGGGAACCTGCATACCTTGGGTGATTTTAGGAATTTGAGAATTTACACTTAGCTTTTTCAGCTAAACTAATTTTAGCTTCTTCAGCACAGTGAGGCCCTGGTGAAGGGCCTCTAGACACCTCTTGTCTGTCCTTAGCTGAGAACTGGCCCCTCAGTACCAAATCTTGCTCTCAGCCTTCTGCACTCAAGTTATTAAAAAGCAAAGCCCTGGCTCGGCGCCTGTGGCTGAACCAGCTAAGGCGCCAGCCACGTACACCTGAGTTGGTGGGTTCGAATCCAGCCCAGGCTCGCCAAACAATGACGGCTGCAACCAAAAAACAGCTGGGCGTGGTGGCAGGCGCCTGTAGTCCCAGATACTTGGGAGGCGGAGGCAAGAGACTCACTTGAGCCCAGGAATTGGAGGTGGCTGTGAGCTGTGATGCCACGCACTCTATCCAGAGTGACAGCTTGAGGCTCTCTCTCAAAAAAAAAAATAAATAAATAAAAAATAAATAAAAAGCAAAGCCCCACAGAGCACCTGCCCTGAGCCGGGAAAGCACAGGGCACTGGCAGTCAGCAGAGGCATCTGCAGGTGTGGAACAGGGAGGGGCTGGATGCCCTTAGCCACTGAGGGTGAGTCATGGGTTTAGAAAACAAAATGGTGGCTCCCCTCCCAAAGATATATCATCCACTTTGGGGCCTGTGAATATGACATTTGAAAAAAAAGGTCTTTGAAGATAAAATTAAGCTCAGAATCTTGAAGACATAACCCCAGATTACCCCCACGGACCCTAAGTCCAAGGACAGGGGTCCTTATAAGAGCAGATGTGATGCCTGGAAAAGGAAGCAGATGAAGGCAAAGGCAGAGACAAAAGTGGCACAGTACAGGCCAAGCGATGTGCAGGAGGGTTGCCACCACCAGAAGTCAGACAAGGGGGCCCCAGAACTGTGGGAAGGAGCTGCCACTGTGATCTGCGACTCTGGTCTCCAGCAGAGGGAAGAATCCCTTTCTATTACTGAAGCACGCTCTCTGCGGTAATGTTATGACACAGGAAATTACACTACTCTGCTTCTGGATGCGCCTTGAAAATTTCTATACTTCACAAAAAGTCCTACTGCTACATTCTTCATGGGTGAAGTAAGGAGGTAGGCAAGGGGGAGAACCCCTGGGAGGCCCTGCAGAAGGAACTGGATTCACTGGAGTGAGGCCAGAAGGCTCACAGAGGCCTCCAGGCCCTGTCCCCGGCTGTCCCCAGCCCTGCATAACTTGCCTCACAGGGCTCCTCCTACCTGGGGCAGTGGGGTCATTCCTTCTAGCCAGACTTTCTCCCAGGAAACTCTGCAGTGTCCTGACACAGTGTGTGAAAACAGGGTCACTGGGCACAGAGGGGAAGTGCGGAGACCCCAGCCTCGCTAGGCCATTCCGGCCCTCCTGTGTGACCCTGGACAGCCTCCTTAGGAAAGCAAAGGTAGGCATGGTCTTAGCATTGCTGGGTCCCCGTGTTTGCTTGGGGCAGGGGGTCCTGCTGACCACCAGGTGGGGCCTGTTTCACTCAGGCTTCACCTGGTCCTGCACCTCCATCCCCAGCCAAAGTTCACAGAGCCCGACTCCTGAGAGGCACCAATGGGCCTCTAGGGGGTGTGTCCGATGCGTTCTAGACAGGACATTCAACCCCACCTTGACACAACATGAGATTATTCCACAGCCATCAGGTCCCCACCCTTCAGGCTGAGCCTGACCACTCAGAAGCAGGAGGGGCGGGACAGATATTTTATTCAGAGTCCCCCACGTGGGCATGACAGGCCTGCCTGTGAGCGCCTGCCGCGTCCTCACTCAGTGCTCAGGAAGACCCTTTTGCGTGCGGTGTTGGTGTAGGGATGCCAGCGCCACTCCACATCTGCCGTGGCCTCTTGCTCCAGCGTGCCCAGGCGAATCATATACACTGGGAAAGTACGGGTCATCAGCCCTTGCACAGTTCTCCCCTCCCCCCAGGACAGGGGACGGAGTCCCAAACTCACACTTCAGTTCAAAGCGTGGCCCGACCTCAGTCAGCTCCACATTTCGGTGGTCCGTCTTCCTGTAGACGTGGTGCCTGAGAAGAGCAGCTATGGGTCAACAGAAAGCAGCAGGGGCATAAGGTCGGGAAGCTCCCCCAGGGCAGGGCCCAGAGACCCACCGGAAAGAGATGTAGTCATCCTGGTTTGCGAAGGTGATGACACGGTGGCTGTCATCTTTGGGTACCGGGAACAGGTAACGGAGGATGTCAGAAACCTGGGGGCATGCAGGAAGGGAGTGGAAATGCCTGGCTGACCAGGCCCCCAACCTGATCCCTGGCCTCAGACCAGACCTGGCCCCAGGACCCCAGACTCACCCGCTTGCCCAAGCGAGAGGAGAAGCCGTGAGTGATAAGGTGGGGCTTGGCCTCAGACACAGTGCCCAGGTCCGGGATGTCGTGCCGCATCACCACGTTGCACAGAGTGAAGTAGGCCGTGGGGCCAAAGGGCAGATGGCTGACGATGAGCCCCACTAGCAGGGCCAAGCGGGCTGTCAGAGACCCTGTCTGCTCTCAGAGCACCCTCACCAGGCCCCACCCACCCACCAGCCTCACCGGGTGTGCCTCGATGCTCATGGACCACCAGGAGGTCAGTGACCCCGTTAGCTTTACAGGCTCGCACCAGTGCTCCCACCTCATGACGGCCTCGGTTCATGCGCTGGGCACCCGGGAAGACCAGTTTCAGTTCCTGTGGACCACAGTGGCTCATCAGGACCAGGCCACTGTCTCGGGCATCCTGGACTCACTCCCCACACACTAATACCTTTGCAAACATCTTGAGGCGGGAACTGGGGTCTCTGGACGTAGTGATCATGATCTTGGGATCCTCAACCCCTGCCCATCGATACTCGTCATCTACATGGCTGGTCACACCTGGGAAAGGATGAGAGGGAAGACTGTGACATGTCTTGGGGGTGAGATGCTAACTTGGGGGCAGCCAACGTCATCTTGAGGGCACTGCCTGAGAAGTCTTTGTGGGACTGGGGAACAAAGTCTTCCTCTTTATCTCAACCTAGCTCACTTAAGCTGTGTAAATTAGTCATGTAAGACCAGAGGCTAACGTGTCAGACAGCACAAGCCAGATTCTGCTAAGGCCAAAGGTCACAGACACATTTCCCTCCCCATTTGGGATTCCTTTCCCACCACTGAATAATGCAATGAATGAAACATGGATGCCAACTGTGCTGTGGACACTGTTATGCCCTGGCATAACTCCAGTGGGGGCAACAAGTGGCAGAGAAAGCAAGTAGGTGCTGTGTAAATGAGGCAAGGTGGTGCTGTCTGTGGAGACACAAGAGTGTTGGGATACAGTTCTAGAGGAAGCTGCTGAGCACACCCTCCTCAGGTGGGAAATTGGCTGGTGATCTGAGGAAGGACATGGAAGTGGGCGCCATGGCAGGAGGGCTCCCTGTATAGTTACCTTCGCCACCAGCATCGTCAAACTCCAGAGACCCCTGTAAGGTCAGAGCCTCCCGGCGTAACTCAGTGGGAATCAGGCTGTTTTCTGCAGTGTGGAGACAGAGGGGCTGAGTGAGACACAGCATGGAGCCGTCAACTTACACAGTACTCTGTACCTGACTATGGAGCCTGTGTGTACCTGATGGCAGATACCTTACCGCTTTCAGAGCAGAGATGATACAGGATCACACACCAACTTGGGAATATGCTGAAGACTTTATTTCCCATGGCTTTTTTTTTTTTGTAGAGACGGAGTCTCACTTTATTGCCCTTGGTAGAGTGTCATGGTGTCACACAGCTCACAGCAACCTCCAACTTGGGCTTAGGTGATTCTCTTACCTCAGCCTCCGGAGTAGCTGAGATTACAGGCACCCACCACAACGCCCAGCTATCCTATGGTTGTTGAGTCTCATACCTTGAGAGTTTTGTAAAGTATTTTATCACTAATGTTCATTGCTTTTATGATCAGGAAAAAAAAAAATCAAAACTTAGTCAGATGTGGTGGCCTGTGTCTGTTGTCCCAGTTCCTCGTAAACAAGGGTGAGAGGATCCCTTGAGCTCAGGAGTTCCAGATTAGCCTTGAGCAAGAGTGAGGCTTCCTCTCTACTAAAAATAGAAAATTTAGCTGGGTGTGGTGGCAAGTCCCTGTAGTCCCAGCTACTTAGGAGGCTGAGGCAGGAAGATTGCTTGAACTCAGAAGTTTGAGGTTGCTGTGAGCTATGATAATATCATTGCACTGTAGCTTGTGCAAGAGAACAAGACCTTGTTTCAAATAAACAGGCACATACTTATTTTTTAAAAGAAATATAAAGTGCTCTTTACGAATAGAGCTGCTAATCATGAGGCACGTGGGTGCACCCACTTTGGAGTATGGAACTCAGTATGAGAACACCCTTGGACCCATTGTTGACAACAGCTATGCTGTTCCTAACTACCCCAAACTGAAAACAAGCTCATCACCACGCACAGGAAAATAGATGAAGAGCCTGAAGGAGCTTCCCACCACACTCAATGGGTCTTAGAAACAATTCTGAATGTAATAGTAAAGCTGCAGAAGAATGCACACAACCTAATACTACCTTTAACACTTAAAGTTGACCAATACAATTAAGGTATACAAACAGATATGACATCATAAGCTCAAAGAACAAAAAAGATTTCTACACAATATTCAAAACAGTAGTTTTATAAGTTGGGGGTATATATTCCTGAATTTCAACTTATCAGTCACTTTTCACTTCTTAAGGTAGGTAAACGGGTCACAACATTACGTATGCTTCTTAACTTAAACATACGTACACATACCAGACACACTTAACAGGCCTAAAACCTAGGAACTTAAAAGGGAATTTAAATTAATCAGAGGTGCCATGGGAGATGCACCATGGAACCGGAAACTTAAAGCACCAGCAACACATGGACCAACAAAACAGGAATAAACAGCACTTCCAATCAAGCATATGCGACAGACTTCACTGATCTCACAAATGGAAATGTGGGGAAAATTGCAAAATGTGATTCCTACCTCTTAACGCAAATAAAATTCCTTTCCTTTTTTCTTAGCGTGAAACAAGGTTTATTAAGGAAGAGAAAGACAGGTTTACAGAACAAGATATGTTGGCCATAGACAATAAACTGGCCTCCTTTGTCCCAACGAAGGAAAGGCTGCAAATGGAAGTTCGACATAGAATATTTTAAAGGTTCAAAGGAATCATAATGGTGCTAAAAGCAAAAAGGTATTCCTGGGTGAACCTCGACTGAAGATGGGAGCACCCTCTATAGATCCATACGTAGACGGAACATCTACTGGACCATGTGACATTTTTTAAATTCAGTGAGAACTGAACACAACTGAGCACACTGCGGTATGAACGACCCCCAGCACCAGCACAGGGAAGGAACATTTCCCACAGTAACGAGAGAACCCGACAGGCAAGCAGACCGACAGAAAATACTGGCAAAGATGCTCAGGCACCTGCACGAACGCTGACCCAAAGCGTTTCCCGTACCTTCGAGCGCGCGCCGGATCTTTTCCTTCTTCTCCTGGGCCGTCCGCCGCGCTTCCTCCCGGGCCTTGCGGTACAGGTACTCGCGGCGCAGGCGGGCTTCGCGGCGCAACTGGAAGAGCAGCGGGAGCGGTCACCACGCGCCCCCAACCCCAAACACCACATCCTCAACCATCTGTGAGTTCTCCGCCCCACGGTCGCCGAGCATCCCACTTACCATCCTGGAAGTAGCTTCCACGTGGAAAATCCGCGAGCGGCGTCCACGCGACTCAACCCTCGCTTCCGCCCTCAACCAAGAGGGTCGCTTGGAAGCTTCACTAGACACTACTGCTGTCGAAATGCCCGAAGTCAAGATGGCGAACAGAGACAGGGCGTCGCGAGGCGATTGGCCAGTAGGGCAGCGCATGCTCATCCGGGCAACGAACAGACGGGCTTCAGGATGTTGTCACGTGGCTGGTGACGACCATCAATAAAGAGGTCTGCCCTCAGTTTCACTGTCCATCGCTTTGCAGATAATTTTTAGATGATGAACCGCTAAAACAATTGTATTTGGCGGCTTCAAACGGCCCACCAACTGTAAAAGCAGCACAGCGGCTGGTCAGGTTTCCTACGTGCGCCTTCCGGAATTAAGTTTAAAGCCTCTCTTCCCTTAATCAAAAAGGTTGCCATACTGCTTCACCGCCTTCTGTTGCCACAGTGGTAGCCTGACTTTTAGAATTCGGCAGCTTCCGGAAGTGACTCAGTACCACCTGCAAACCTACCCGACAATCCGTCTGGCGGATCCTCCTGGGGCGCTAATAGGAGGAACCCACCAATAGAAACCTTGGGACTGCTTCCCAGCGGACGCTCGCCCTTAAAGGTGGTGTCCTCTCGTTTGCGTCGGGGCCCACGACTGGGAACGCCCCCTTGGGGCGTGTCTCCTGCGCGGATTGGCTGTCACCTGCTCAGCGGGCGGTGACCGTGCCACCTGGAAGGAAGAGGCTCCAGTCGGCCCACCTGATACCGGACGGGTGTCCACGCGTGTCCATGGCTGCGCCAGATCTGAGGGTGGAGCTGGACTCGCTGCTCCTGCAGCTACTCGGGGACCTGGAGGAGCTAGAGGCGAAGCGGGCGGTGTTAAACGCCCGGGTGGAGGAGGTAAGCACTCGAGGCGGGCGGGACAGCACACTGACGCAAACCGTGTCTCCTCGTTCTTCGCTTTCTCTCCAGGGATGGCTGTCGCTCGCCAAGGCTCGGTACGCCATGGGTGCCAAGTCTGTAGGACCCCTGCAGTATGCTTCCCGTATGGAGCCCCAGGTCTGCGTCCGTGCCAGGTGGGGAGCCTTCGATGCTGGAGCAGGCGGGCGGGAAGGCGGGGCCCGGGCCCGCGGTGCATCCTCCCTTCTCGTCCTTTAGTGAGGCCCAGGATGGACTCCAGAAGTTCAGGGTGGTGAGAGCTGGCGCCCAGACCCCAGAGGAGGTGGGACCCCGTGAGGAAGGTGAGCCCCTTTCTTCTGTCAGGGCCCTATGTCAAACAAAATGCACAGAACTCTTGAGGAGATGGTTTTATTTAGGCTTTGCAATAGAGAGAAAACCTACAGCTGAAGAGCAGAATATCTTAAAGGGTAATTTTTGCCTTAGACTTTTTATAGGAGAATTAGAGAAGCTATAGGTGTTTTACAGCTGGGATGGTTTTGTAATCATGGAAGTCTCAATCAGCTACAAAAAATGTTTATCTTTGCATCTAGCTTAGTTTTAGAAGGACAAACTTCTTATCCCAGTTAATTATTCCTTGAAGAGGGGGGAAACAGGGAGTTGGAGAGTTTGTGTCTGGCTTTTCAGCACATTCAGGCAGAAATGGTTAAGACCAGTGTGTGGCCTTGTCTAAAATAAACAGGGTCATCTTTGGGTCTTATGGGAGTCATGAGCAAGAGTGGACAGAGATCTGAATCACAAAAGGAAGGGCAGTGTTTTGAGGTAAACTGCTTCCCAGATCACAAAAATTAAGGTAGGGGGTTCCAGCCTTCATTGTTTTCTAGAATCATGAGCTCAGATCAAGCTTGACTATAAAGGCTTATTGTTGCTAAGACCGTAAAGGCTAAGTAGTAAGATCACAGCTCCTTCTAGGCTTTTTTCTCCCCAGGTTTGCGCAGGCGCAAGGGCCCCACTAAGACCCCAGAGCAGGAGTCTTCTGAGGGCCCCCAGGACCCTCTGAACTGGTTTGGAATCCTGGTTCCTCACAGTCTACGGCAAGCCCAGGCTAGCTTCCGGGATGGTGAGTGAACCCTGCCAGGTGGCCATGGGACGCTGGGCTAAAATCAGACCCCCAATCCACAAGGGAACACTTGAGCACTAATGCCATGGCTGGGGTTAGTCTGGAAAGGGCTTTGCGGGTTTTCTCCATTGCATACTTCTGTTGCATATCTGCTGTTTTTTTCCAAAAGTATCTGCTAGCTGTTGGCAGTCTTCCAGGCTCAAGCTAGGTTCTGGGGATACAATAGGGAACCAAAGTGATCAACATTGTTCATGGAATGCTTATTCCATGGAGAGGAGAAAGGCAGTGTGCAAATAAATAAGTAGGCTGTTAATCTGACATCTGGCTCTGAAAATTTTTATGAAACAATAAGGAGTGGGCTGAGGAAACTTTTTTATGAAGGATGGCCAAGGAAGGATTTTTTGAGGAGATGGAGGAAAAGTCTTATGGGTGATCTGGGGTGTAAGTGTTCTAGGTAGAGGAACCAGCCAGGGCAGAGGCACTGAAGCAAGGTCTGTGTGGTGTGTGTTGGAGAAGGGTAGACAGGAGGCCAGTGGGCTGCAGTGGAGTCAGCACAATGGAAGTACTAGAGGCTAAGGACAGGGAGGCTGGGCCCAGGGGATGTGGACTTTGTAAGTCATGGGGAGGGTCTGAGCAGAGAAGGGTGCAATTGTATTTTGAAGGTCACAGACTGGAGAGGGAAGGAGAGGTGTCAGAGAGAGCCTATGTTCACCCAGAATCCCTGGGAGGATGGGGCTATCCTCACCCACTATGAGGGGAAGTTAGGAAGTAGGAGCTGGTGTGGTCTGTGCTGTGTGGTGTTCAGAGACATCCAGCCGTTGAGTCCAGGTGGGCATTGGGCATCGGGAGTTTAGGAGAGGCCTGGGCTAGAGAGAGATTTGTGGGCCCACTGCATAGCTCTAGTGTTTAAATTCCCAAGTTGTTGAACAGGGTTAAAGCTGAAATAGGATGAGGTCGGCAGACGTGGTCCCAGAAGTGTGGAAGGGCGGTGAGGGTGAGGAGGAAGAGACTGAGGTGCAACCCAGAGTGCAGGGTGTCCTGGGAACCAAGAAGACAGTGTTTCCTGGAGGGTGCCATTAGTTGTGCGGTCAGCCTTGCCCAAAAGGAGGCTGACAACGGAGGACTGCCCAGGAGAACAGGCGGTGTGTAGGGCCCTGTTCCAGCAGAGACATCAGGTGAAAGCCACCTACACATGGATCCAAAGTGTGGGTCATTCTTAGGTGAGGACAGAAGTAGGGAGAGTGGCTGAGACCAATGAGGAAATGTGACAGTGCAAGGAGGAAGGGAATAAGTGCTTGAGATGCTGTTAGGACCTGCGAATATTTAGTTCCCAGTGGGGTGATGTAAGGGAGTCAAGGAAGACTTTTTTTTTTTTTTTGGTTACCCTTGGTTAAAGTGCTGTGGTGTCATAGATCACAATAACCTCAAACTTCTGGGCTCAAGCGATCCTCTTGCCTCAAAGTCTCCCGAGTAGCTGGGACCACAGGCACCTGCCACGATGCCTGGCTATTTTCAGAGACAGGGTTTCACTCTGGCTCAGGCTGGTCTTGAACTCCTAAACTCAAGTAATCCACCTGCCTCAGCCTCCCAGAGTGTAGGCTTATAGGCGTGAGCAACCACGCCTGGCAAGGAAGTCTTCTGAGGAGGTGACATTTTAGCAGAATCCTGAGATGTAAAGGTGTGAGTCCAGTGAGGTTCTGGACAGTCAGTGTAAGGCCATATCTGTAATGTTTTATTTAGGAATAGTGTGCAGACCAGAGAGGCCTGGAGCCTTTCCTATCCCTGGGGGTGTCCAGAGCCTCCTGGGTTGTGTGTCACAGCATGGATACTATGGTGAAATTCTTTCCTTTTCCTCCAGGCCTACAGCTGGCTGCAGATATAGCCAGCCTTCAGAACCGCATCGACTGGGGGCAAAGCCAGCTCCGGGGGCTCCAGGAGAAACTCAAGCAGCCAGAGCCTGGGGCTGTCTGACTTGCACTCACAGAGGCAGAGCAAGCAAGTCTAGCTGTTCAAGGATGTGGCTGCCTCATCAGAGCCTTCTCCCTTCACAAGTACCCTTGCCCCACCCCACCCTTGGCCAGTGTCCCCTCTGTGTCCTTGGTCTGCATGTTTGCAACTTTGTTAGGTGTGAAGTTTTAAGAGGTGACTGAGCAATGAAACCATTTTTCCTCTTACAGGACTTAACTCTCATGGGCCAGCTGCATATAACTCAGCAAGTCATGGGTCAGCTGTGGTTTCATTTCAGGGTGATGAAACACTGGACTGACAGTGGTGGGGAAGGACAGGACGAAGTAGTTCAGCTTCACTAGATCCTCAACATAAAACTTGCAGGAGGAAAAAACCCATGAATGGCTGACAGACCAGGACAATGTGATTTGAGTCAATAAAAATAAAACACTTGAGTGGATGGGGCAGCCCTTGGCAGGGTCTAAGCCCAGAACTAGAAAAAAGATTTGAATTAGATTAAGGGAATTCTCAGAAAAGACCTTCCAGGTTTTAAGAATCCTGCCTTTATCTTACCAAACCTCTCTTCATTTGTTGAAGGGCCAGTTGTTTCCTATTACAAGAACTTGCTTCATTTTTCTACTGGGTTGTTGATCTTTTTAGCAATTTCTAGGGGCTCTTTATGTTTGGGAAACTTAGTCCTTTGTATATGAGATGTAAATGTTCCTTGTCTTTAACTTTGGTTATGGTGGTGTTGTTTTTTTTACTTTTTATTGTAAAATAAAATGTTACATCAAACTACACACAACAATTGAATGCCTTAATGAATAACTAAGGGGAAACTATGGGAATTTTCACCCAGCTCTTGTGTTTCTTAATTTTTTAAGTAGAGTTGTATTTATCCATAAGCTGTTAAGATTTCTGGATTTGGGGGGGTTCCCTTGGTAAGGGGATAGGCATTTTCCTCAACTTGTGGTTTTAGTTGGGGTATCAGGTGGGTCTTGTGCCCACATTTCTACCTTCTGCCCATATCCTGTATCTATTAAACACTTTTGTGTGTGAGTCTCACTCTTTGCCCAGGCTAGAATGCCATGGCACGAGCCTAGCTCACGGCAACCCCAAACTCTTGGGCCCTAGCGATCCTCCCGAGATGCTGGGACTACAGCCTAGTAGCTGATTTTTATGTCTTTAGTAGATGCGGGCCTGGGTGTCGCCTGAACTCCTGAGCCATCCTTTCACTCTCGCTGGGAGGTATTACATGAGCCTCCGCGCCCCCAGTATAAGCCGGTTTGACTTGGGGGTCTTCGCCTGGTGCGCAAACCTTACTCCCAGGACACCGGGAACTGCTGATTGCTGTACCTTTAATTAAGTATATTGCCATCCTACCGGGCAGACGCACGGCTGGGTGGGGACCGCTTACGCGGGCCATGTGGAGCTTTAGCTGCTCATGACAGGCCTAACAGGACAGCTTGGTGGCCCTCAACCTGTGCCAGGAGGAGAAAAGGGGCCCTTACTCCATATACACGAGAACAGAGGTTGAGTTTCACGATAAACCCCTGCTATAGATAAAATGCCAAATCAGTGAGATTTTGAAGCTGAAGTAAGGAAAACAGAAACATTGAATCTCTGCTTTGACTTTAAATTCTTCCCGGAGGAGGAATCACCTGGGGCGTCCTTTCTGCTTATGCTGACTTTCCGTGTCCACTGGTCAGCAAATCCTCCCATCTACTCCGCTGGTGGGTTTGCGGAGCGGTCGCGGTCAGGGTCGGGTCGTCACCGATCCCGCCCACTCGGCGGAGGGGAGCGCGCAGACGCAGTCAGGACGTTTCTACTGGAGCGGGGCGAAACCTGATAGGTGGGTTGGGCTGCGGCCCAGCCTGTAAGAGTCACGTCTGTGCCTACACAATGAGAGTTAAAGCACCTCCCATATGGTCTAGCGGTGAGGATTCCTGGTTTTCACCCAGGCGGCCCGGGTTCGACTCCCGGTATGGGAAGGAAAATTGTACTGTTTTATTTCCTTTGAGGTTGGAAATGTTTACCGCTATTTCGGTATCTTGACACTAGAAAGCCCCCGGCCAAATTGAGAAATATAAATTCTGGTGGCTGTGGACCCGGTCGGTTTGTGACAATTTTCATCTCTGCTTTAGCTAGTAGTTTTATCTATAAACAATTTACTAATTATATTAGATACCATATACGTTATCGATGTGAATATTATAAAACCTGAAATGTTAAATTATACTTAAAATGTTTAAAATTTATTGGCAGACTCCCTTGCCCCCATACAGCGGCCCATCCCGCACCTGCTCCGGCCGTGGGAGGAAGAGGGAGGGGGAGGGGAGAGGAGTCGGGGAGAGAGGGGGGAGACAGCCAGGAGGAAGAGGGGGGGAGGGGAGAGGAATCAGGGCGGTGGGGAGACAGTCAGGAGGAAGAGGGAAAGGAGGGGAGGGAAGGGGAGGGGGGAGACAGCCAGGAGGAAGAG
>CAUYON010009324.1:0-19641 GCA_963573935.1 Arctocebus calabarensis
CATTTCCTTGATCACTATATAAAGACATTAATACTCTACCTTTAATAAGTTTCACCAGTACCCTGCTAAGATGCACCGTAGGTGTGTTCCCACTAATTGCCCTCCCTCTACCCATCCTCCCCCCACCCCTCCCCTCCCTAATTGCCTCTTGGAGACCAGACTAGATTAGAAAGAAATAAACTACCAAGGTTGCCATTGAAGTAGATAATGTCAGAGATGATGGTAGCTTGGACTGGGCCATTATGTTAACAATAAAGACAAAGGGTTAGAGTCAAGATGATCTTACATAGTTGATTTGTCTATATATCCAAAGGAACTTAAATCAGCAGGTGCACGTACATATTAGCACCCTTTGCCCATTCCAGCTTTATTCACAACAATCAAGATAGGGAATCCACCTAAGTGTATTTCAACAGAAAAATAAAGAAAATATGATATGCATACTCAATGAATAATATTCAGTCATTTTTATGCTTTTTTTTTTTGAAACAGAGTCTCACTCTGTCACCCTCAGTAGCGTTTCATGGTGCCACAGCTCAGAGCAACCTCCAGTTCTTGGGCTTAGGTGATTCTGGGACCAGGTAGCTGGGACCACAGGCGCTCACCACAATGCCTGGCTATTTTTTTGTTGTTGCAGTTGGCTGGTGCCGGGTTTGAACCCACCACCCTCAGTATATGGGACCAGCGCCCTATCCACTGAGCCACAGGCATCACCCTATATTTAGTCTTACTTAAGAAGAAATTCCTGTAATTTACAACAATATAGATAGATCTATAAGATAGTATGTTAAGTGGAATAAGCAGCCACAGAAAGACAAATACAGTTGTCCTTTGGTATACACATGATGTTAGTTTCAGGACACCACTTTTTCTCCCATGTATATCCAAAGTAGTGTACATTCAAGTCCTATGGAATCTGTGTATACAAAAAGTTGTCCTTCTGTATATGTGGCTTTCCTAGATTACTATATACACATTAGTTTGAAAAAATTATTTGCATTAATGTACTTATACAGTCAAACCCCTGGTGTTCTTTAGGGGTCAACTCTACTGCATGACCTGATTCATAGGTGTAATCAAAAAACGCAAAACATATAGAATCAGAAACTAGGATGGTGGTCACCAGGGACTTTGTGGAGGGAGAATGGAAAACATTGGTCAAAGAACCCAAAATTCTAGTTAGGAAGAAGAGATAAGTTCAAGAGACTTATTGTATGACTTGGTAATTATAGTTAATAGCAATGTATTACATAATGAAAATTGTTAACGGTAAGTTTTAAGTATTTTGACTACCTAATATTACATAAACATGTTTCTTGGGTATAATATTATACCACCTGAAGAGATAATTGGATTTTTTTTAATTTGGAGGATTATTATTAATTTGCCTTATTTAATTGCTTTAGCAAAAACTTCTAGTGCTATGGTGAAGAGAAGTATTGAAAGTGGTTGCCCTTGTCTTGTTCAAGTTCTCAGGAAGATTAATTTTAACTTTTCTGTATTAAGTATGATTTGGTCTGTAGGTTTGTGTAAAGACTTCTTGAAGAAAAAAATACTTAATTCATTAAGTTTTTAGGATACAAAATCAACATAAAATGTTAGTAGTATGTATATGGACCAATAATGATCAGGCAGATAATCAATTTACAAAGGCAATCCCACTAACAATGGTTACAAAACATAAAATAAAGTACCTGGGGATATACTAAACAAAGGAAGTGAAAGATCTCTAAAGGAAAACCACAAAACACAGATGAAAGGAATCATAGATAACACAAATTAATTTTTTAAATCATTCCTTTCTTATAGAACAAAAATTCATATCATTAAAATGATCATATTCCCCAAAGCAATCAATGCGCAATGCTATTTATTGCTTTGGGGAATATGCTATTAAATTTTATTTAATGCTATTAAATTTTAAAGTTATTTTCCACAGAACTAGAAAAATGATCCCTATAATGAATAAGGAACCATAAATACTCCAAGAAGATAAAACAATCTGAAGCAAAATGAACAAATCTAGAGGCATCACACCTGGACCACAAATCATACTACCAAGTTAAAATAACCAAAACAGAATGGAACTCATATAAAACCAGACATACTTATCAATGAAACAGAACAGAAAATCCAGAAATAAAGCCACATGTGGACAGCCAATTGATCTTTGACAGGTTAACAAGAACACACCCTGGGAAAAGGCCACCCTATTCAATAAATTGCCATATGCAGAAGAATGAAACTGGACCCTGCCCTTCACTACCTATAAAAGTCAACTCAGGGAGAAATTCAAAACTTAAACATAAGACTTGAAACTATAAAAATGTAGGAGAGAGATGGGTGTCACCTGTGGCTAAAGGAGTAGGGTGCCAACCCCATATACCGGATGTGGCAGGTTCAAACCCAGCCCTGGCCAGAAAAAAAGAAAAAAAAAATACTAGGAGAAAATCTAGGGAAAACTTTTCTAGACATTAGTCTAGGCAATAACAACAAAAAAAATCATGACTAAGACCTCAAACATATGTGCAACTGTAAAAAATAGACAAATGGGATTTAAGAGTAAACTAAAATGTATCTTTTGTAATAATCTGGATGAATTTGGAGAATATTCTCCTGATCAAAGAGTCACAAGAAAGAAAAAATAAGCATTGCATGTACTCGGTACCAATATGAAACTAATGAATTAACAATTGCATGCTCACAGGAGAGAAAATCTAAATTAAATTCAAATGAGGGGCAGGGGGAAGTGTTTGGCAAGTGCCCATCCAATGGGTATATTGCCCAGGTACATGGCACATTTCTTGAGTTAAGGACACAACTCCAAGGAAAATTTTAACCTTACAAAAGCAATGTATGTAACTTTAACATATGTTCCTTCATATTAACTGCAAAGATAAAAAGTAAATAAATTAAAAAAAACCAGCTGATCTGTCAAAATAAATGGATTAAATTCTGAATGAATGTAAAAATGGAAAATAATTAAGGATGACTTTTTCCCATGTGGTTCAGAGAAACCAAAAGGTTGCATACCACTAGCAATAAATAAATAAATAAATAAAATAATAATAATGTTTAGTGATGTTGAGATAATTTAGCAGACATGTCAACAGGTACTAGGTTGAGCTTCTTGAGCTCAGTAAGTTATCCACATTAAGCTATAAATGTCAACTATTTGTATTTAAAACTGGATGGAATCACAAGAAAGGAAAATGATAAAGAAAGAGAGAAAAGGAAGGAAAGAAAGAAAGAATGGATGCATGGTGGAGTCTGCTTCGTCCTGCTTTAACAGAATACCAGACTGAGTAAATTACAAAGTAAAGGCATTTATTTCCTCACAGTTCTGGAGGCTGACAAGCTGAAAATCAAGGCTCTGGCATTGAGTGACCATTCTTGCTACATCATCTCCAAGGGCAAGAGAGCATGTGTAAGTGAAATAGAGAAAGAGAGAAGTAGAGACAGAGATAGATAGATAGATAGATAGATAGATAGATAGATAGATAGAGCACCTGTGAGAAAGTGACACACTTTTAAAATAACTTGTGTTTGCCATAATGATCCCAACCCCATGATAATTACCTCTTAAGTGTTCCACCTTTTGGACATTGTTGCATGGGGGATTAAAATTCTAACACATGAAATTTAAGAGGCATGCTCATGTCATGTCAGAAAAATTAGGAAGAATAAAAGAAGGGAAGGGAGCAAGGAAGAAGGGAAAGAAAGCAGGAAAAAAGAGTGGGAGAAAAGAAGGACAGGAGGGAGGAGGAGGGAAGAAGGAAAGAAGGGTGGGAGGGGAAGAAAAAAAAGGAAGAAAGGGAGGGAAGGAGGAAAGGAGAGGAAGAAAGAAAAAGAAAATGAAAAGTGGTTGGAGAATTGAGCATGAGCTACCCCATCATTTAGAAATATTAAAAGATACTCATTAAAAAGTGAGACGTGAACAGAAGCTTGTTACAGGACCATAGAAAAATGGCCAATAAATATATGAGAAAATGATCGATCACCATGACTGCTCATCAGCGAAATCTAAATTAAAATCACAATGAAATGTCCCCTTACCCCTGTTAGAATGGCTTTTATTTAAAAGGTCAAAAAAATGTAGATGCTGGCATGAATGCAGAGAGAAAAGCACAATTTTACACCGTGGAACTTCAAATTAGTACAAATTCTGTGGAAAACAGTATGGTGATTCCTCCAAGAAGTAAAGGTAGACCTACCATTTGATTCGGCAATCTCAGTACTGGGTATCAACCCAAAGGAAAAGAGGTTTTACTATCAAAAAGTCACCTGCACTGGAACATTCATTGCAGCACAATTCACAATTGCAAAGATGTGGAATCACCCCAAGTGGCCATCAATTCATGAGTGGATTAATGAAATGTGGTATATGTATAGCATAGAGCACTACTCAAGATTTTTTTTTTTTTAAGGATGATTTAAAACAATTTAGGGATTGTTGATTTTAACAACAAAGGGAACTGGATACCATTCTTCAAAGCAAAGTATCTCAAGAATTGAAAAACAGCTACCACATTTCTTCATTATTAAATTGAAACTAACTGGTAAGGGAAGTAATACCCAGTGGAAATTGATCAAGGGGTAGGAGGGCAGAGGCCAAAGCCTACCTAATGGGTTCAATGACCTCTGTTTGGGCAATGGGAACACCTGTGACCTCGACACAAATATCATGGAGGTGATCCTTGTAACTGAGAACATTTGAGTTCACTTAATATTTTGAAATAAAAAAGAACTTTCAGAACTGATATATTTTACATGGAAATTCAAGAAACGAGAAATTAAAAATCATGAAAAAATTAAAAATAGTTATTCTATAAAGAAAAAAAGAAAAGTAGCAAGAGAAGAGAAAAATACAGATAATAATGCTTGTTATAAGCAAATTGGAAAAGAACTTCACTAAGATGACATCTAACTTATCAAATACTATTGAGACACAATATGATACTGAGAATTGATGATTGGATTTGTAAAATTGTCATTGTTGCTAATTTTCACAATAGTGGGTGATAGTAACAATCCTCTTGGAGTAGAACCGAGTCTGAGATGATTAAATAAGAAAGTATTAAATATAAGTTTCATAAGTTTCATATGAAGAAAGATATATAAATGAAAGTATAATTGGGAAAAGACCTAATATCAAGGAAGGAGGTTTTGTTATGTTTTAGCTTTTGTAATTATACTTTTTTCCCCCTGAATTGGAGATTCTCTAGAAATTGGATTTTTTCCCACTAGTACCATGAGTAGAGAACTTTTTTGCTCTATGTGTTAGCTTCCTTAGAAATTACACACTGTGTACCTTGAATCCATGTAGTAATTTCTCTCAATATCACAACCCTTTTATACCCTACATATTATATGTCCACCAAAAATTATCTTTTCCTGAAACCTAAGGGAAACATTTTTGCATTATCTAATCCATTATTATCACTCTAGTATATGAAAACATGTTTGAGTGAGTTTTCTTCCTTTCTTATTCATATAGATACTGAATTTTTTTAACACCTACTTGCTGGCATGTTTAGTATATAGAGATACTTAATTCTATGGTCTTCAAAATCGAATTGCCATGTTCAAAGTCTAGATACGATATTACCATTTGTGACATATTTGGCAAGTCTTTTATCCTTCTAAGTCTCAGTTTTCACAGTCAGAATTTAAGGTAAGTAATGCTAAGCGCAACTAAAGTCCTGACAATCTCACAAGATAATATGGAAAGCATTGGTGCCGAGTAAATTTCAACACATGATAGCTTTTATATTTTATTATCATTACATAATCTTAGAAACTCGGGTCCCTGAGTAAGACTTTGTGTTCATCAAATAGTATTTAAATGAGAAATAAAATAAATAAAACTTGTTCACATGTCCATTCCACCAATTTTTTTTTCAACAAGTATCTTTCAGGTCTTCATAGCTTTCATTTGTGCTTGGTAAATAAAACCACCAAACGAAAAACAACCAAAAAGAAAAACTGTGGCTTTGCTAGAATTAGCAATTTATTCATATTAAAGAATATAATCACTTATCCATAATTTCCAAGTCCCAAATTAAAAAAAAAAAAGAAATAGAAGAGTTTGTGCAAACTTTTAAAATTAGATGAGGCTCTTTGCCTATTAACCCACAATTAGTGGTGCTGGAGTTGTATATGTATAATGTGCTATAAATGGCTATATTGCCTTTATAATATTTAAAAAGTTATGAATTACAAAATATATCTAGCCCAAGGATTGTAGTTGTGTGAATGTGAACGTATATCATGTAAAAATTAACTAAGTCTCTTTATTATATAATTTTAGAAAAAAATTTTATTAAGATGATCATTCAATGTATGGAAATGTATCAACCTTTTGTGTGGTCCAGGAAGCAACCATGTGATCTTAAATTTTGAAACTCCTACATCTAGAAGTTATGATCAAGAAGGGCAAAGCACAGTGTGCATTTGAGATTTCAGACAGCATTTACAGGCATTTTTATTGGAACAAAATCATAAACCAATTTATCGTGGACATTTGCTAAGGATTTTATATACAAATCTCAACAATAGTTCCTTATGGGGCCACTTTTTAAAGAATAAATGCTCTTAACAGAAAATACACATTCTGGTGTAGGGTAGAATTGGAAAGGATTCCATCTAGAAAAGATTTATTGTGAAAATTAGAAAACACCCATGGCGATGGTGGTTGCTATCCTAATCCAGCAACAATTTTTATTCACATAACTCAAGTTGTGGAGAAGGTCTTACTTTTCCTTACAACGCGAAAAAAGACTTTGCCACCTGCGTCTCACCGCCTATCTGTAAATAACAGATTGCACCAATTACGTTAGTGTTCTGTTGCTGCGCATTAAAATAAAATGCAGCGGTGGGAAAGATTTATAGGTAAATGCCTCCTTTAGAATTCTAAAGCTGATAAGCAGAGAAGTATGAATTATTAAACTGAACAGAAGCTTTATAGAAAGACTTGTAATCAAGCTTTGCTTGCACAAAACAAAAAACCTGGGACTAATTTCAAATAATGTTGTTTGCCTCACAAAATGGGGCATTTAAAGGTCAACTTTATAATGAAAATCTGATTTCTAGGAAGGGAAAAACTATTACTTTATAGTTTGATTTAGAATAGACCTTATCTCGAATAAAAAAACCGCAGTGTCACTGGAAGTTAAATGTTTAGGATGGTAGTTTAGAATGACTTTAAGTATTTTCTAGGCAGTAATTGAAGAAAACCTAAAAGTTAGAATTTCAAATTCTAAGTGAAGATTGGCTAGCCAAAACTATATGAATGCAAGTTTTTAATCTTAATTTTTAGTTGAAAATAATAATTTCTCAACAAGTGTGTTGTTAATTTGGTATGAAATATAATAATATAATTTCTCTTCTTTGCATCTTTCTCCTAAGAAAAATAAATGGGAGCAGTTTGTTAATAATGGCAATAGAGAAGGAATTCAAAGCAGAGCAATCTTTGATCTCACATGGATGAAAGCACTATATTAGGTATATTTAAGAGAAAGTCTTTTTCCTTTCCTATCAATGGTAGAACATAACTTTTTTCTTAATATAAATATGTAAAATGGATGAAATGCCAAATATTTTCAGGTATTCACATTTTCAAAAATAAATAAAACCCACATTCTTCTACTATTTTGTCTTATACTGTTTACCACAATCTGCCTCACACCCTTGAACACTTACATGATAAAATGTATTCTGCTTTTAAGACATCGGTCTTCAAGTTATCAAGCTAATTTTGCTTGTTGAGGGTCCCTAAAATCTGTATGTAGCTACAGAGGCAAAATGAAGAGGTGTTAGGGAAAGCTAGAAGATTATTTATATGCAGTGTTTATTCTGAATCCAAGTAAGTCCCTTCAAACAGCCACAGTCTTCTCTCTCCCCTCTTTGAGAAGTGTGGCTTTAATATACACATCCGAACATAAATACTGTGTGAATTATCTGTTTTTTTCTTTGCACTATGTCACTGACTCCAGTAGTTTCAATGTTTGTCTGTATCATTATGGTTCTTGATTTCAAAATTTCATAGAGGAAAAACAAAATTGGATTTTCTGAGAGTTATTGAACTCATGAATGAGAATTGCATTATTATGCCTATAGACGGTTAAAAAAATTACCTTCAGACCTAAAAGCAGTATTATTCTAGAATTCGTACATTTGTACTCCTGTTATTATGCAATAAGGAGTTCAAGCCAGGTGAAGAGATAATGTGAAGGAGAAGCCAGATCTTCTGTTTTACAGCCTGTGTGCGTTTCCAAAGAATCATCCGTATTCACCGATAGGCACGTGATCGAACCCACACATTTGATGCTTGCATATGAAGGCAATCTTAGCCAGCACTGACCATCAAAAGGCTACGTAATCCCAGTCAATTCTGTGACTCTTAAAGATAAGTAAAGTATTTTTTGTTTATTCAAATCCACTGCATCTCTAATCATCCGAAAATTGCAAATCAAAACCACTCTGAGATATCACCTAACCCAGTGAGAATTGCCTACATCACAAAGTCCCAAAGCTGCGGGTGTTTGTGTGAACATGGAGAGAAGGGAACAATTTTACGCTGTTGGTGGGACTGCAAAATGGTACAGCCTATCTGGAAATAAGTAAAGAGAATACTCAAAAAAGCTAAAACTAAACTTTCCTTTTGGGGCCTTTGCATACAATGTTCATCACAGATCAATTCACAATCACCAAGTTGTGAAATAAACCAAAGTGTCCATCTACTCACGAATGGATTACTAAAGTATGGTGTATGTAATACCATGGAATACTATTCAGCCATAAAAGCTAATCTATAGCTTTCATATGAAGGCTAAAACCCAGTTATAGCACAAGAAATGGGGAAAGGGGCAGGGGAAGGGAGAGGAGGGGGGAGGATGGGTGGATGAAGGGTGATTGGTGGGATCACACCTACGGTGCATCTTAGAAGGGTACAGGTGAAAATTACTAAATGTAGAAATAAATGTCTTCATATAGTGATTAAAAGGCCATGAAGGCTATGTTAAATAGTTCAATGAAAATATTTCAGATTGTATATAAAGTCAGCACACTGTGCCCCATGATTGCACCAATGTACACAATTATGATTTAATAAAAATAAAAAAAATAAATAAAATTATGATTTTAAGTTAATAGTTGCATAATATTTATGGCATTACATTTTCCTTATTATCGGCCTCTATATTATTATAAAACTTATCTCTTTATCTCTAAAAATAATCCATGACCTATGATCTTTTTTATCTGATATTTCTGTAGATGTTCTCGATTATTTTTTAAATTATTTTTACATGGAAAATATTTTTGTATAAATTTTTTTCAATGTTACTGTTTGCTTTGATTTAAAATGTTTCTTCCACACAGAATATACTTTTCTTTTTTCTTTAGCCACCTTTTTATTTTTATTTATTCTTTTTTTATTGTTAGGGATTCATTGAGGGTACAAGATGTGTCACACGCTGAGACTCCACCCCTCTCCCTTCTTCCCTCAGTATATTATTCCCAGAATATACTTTTCTTTTAAAAAAGCAAATATGATAAACTTTTACTTTTTAATGGACTTTGTATTTTATTTACCTGTAAAATAATAAGTGTTTTGGATCTGAATTTATAATTTGCATCATACTATTTATTTTCCATGTGTTACATGCTCTTTCTTTCTTTTCCTTTTTTTTTTTTTTTTTTGCAATTTTTGGCTGGGGTTGGGTTTGAACCCACTACCTCCAGTATATGGGGCTGGTGCCTCACTCCTTGATCCACAGGTGCTGCCCAGTGCTCTTGCTTACTCTACTTTTTATTAATCAAGTGTCATTAGTGTTCCATTTTCTCATTTATGGGTTATTTATCATACAACATTTTGTTGATTGTTTAATGGTTTAATGTACAAATGCAACTTTGACTCACTAGTATCTACTATAAATCAGTATTATTATCACCTCCCAGACATTTTTATGCCCTCAGAACATACATATTCTCTCCTTTTCCTTTCTTCTGCCTTTGGTAAACTCTGTGTTCATTTACTTTACTTTTACATTTATTTTGACCTCTATAACTAATTATAGTCATTGTTTTCTACGCCAATATTCATTGAGATTTACTCAAATATTACCAAAGTTACCATTACTTTCTTTTCCTTTCAACATTTCCATAAGTTGAAATGGCTTAATTTTTCATCTAGTTGAAGAACACTGTTAAATATAACTTTTATTACAGGGATTTTGGTAATACATTTTCTTTTCATTTTGTCGAATAGAAATATTTCTATTTGCCATAGCCTGTGAATAACATTTTACTTAGTATAGACCTCTAGGCCAGTAGTCATTTTATATAAGTTTAAAAGATGGGTCTTTAAAAAAAAGAAAAGATTAGGAAGGAATCTATTACGTATTCTCCACTGGAAAGTAATACATTATTTGTCTCACTCTTCCCATGAAGTTATTATTTTTGTCTTTGAGTTTAAACCATTTTCTACAATATGCTATAGTTTAGTTTTCTTTATATTTATCCAACACGGAATTTGCTGTGCTTTTTGATATGTAGCTTATAAACTGTCAGCAATTTTAGAAAATTCTTAGCCATTATCTTTTTTAACCTAGTTTGCCTATCATTACCTCCTCTCCTTTTGATAATTATTTTGTTATGTTATATATTTTTACAACATCCTATATGCCTCTTTCATTTATTTTTGTATGTATATGATGTTTCTTTCTTTCATCTGGACCTATTCCAGTTTACCAGTTATCACTTCCATTTTTTCTAGTGTGTTCCTGCACCAATTTTTTTCTTAATTCACCATGTTCAGATATTTCGTTCCAAAAAATCATGTTATATTCACAACATCATTGGACTACACATAATATTCACTTAAATATTTACATGTGTAATATTATCTAGAATAATTTATATATACATGTATATGGACTGTGTATATATGTATTCCAGAAATGTAAATTTTTATCTTTTCATTCATTTTCTTGACATATTAATCTCAATTACGTTAGAGTTCATGCCTTAACATTTTAATATCTGAGTCACTTCTAAACTATTTCTGTTTATTTTTTCTTTTTCTTTTTATCTTGCATTAGAATGACTAATGATATTTTACTGTGTCAGGCATTGTGATACGATCCATAAGAGCCTCTGAGTGATGTTCTCTTTGTTCAGAGAACATTTCACTCATCCCCTCTCAGTCTCATAAAATAGAAAAAAGTCACCCTAATCTGTGATGGACTAAGCTGAGCAGAAGTTGTTTTTGATATATTTAGTGCTTAATCTGTCTTTGGTCAATTCTGCTCCAATCTGCCAGGTCTTGAACTCCAATTCGTCGTCAGACTTAATAAATATTCAGCATTGTAAGACTGTCGAAAGATTCATTCAGTATGTCAGCCACTTTCTGCGAGGTTTCTTAGAATTTGTCCCAGTGTACTTTAAAAGTTGGAAAATACTTGAGGGGCAAAGCAGGCAGAGTGCCATATTTAACCTCTGCCCTTCTCTTCTCTCCGGGATCTTTGCTGTCCAAGTTTTCTCTGTTAAGAAAGCCCAGCCCCAATTCCATTTTCTTTTTCATTCTGTGTCTATGAAATTGCTCAAAGCTCTATAGCTTTTCTGTTATCCTCTGCCAAGCTGCTTAGTCTTTCACTCTGTGCCACTTAAGACTTGGAAAGGGTCCCAAGGAGAAAAGGTGTAGTTTGCTGGGCTAATCTCATTAAATTTTTCCTCTTTTAGAGGTGTAGAACCTCTTTTCCTGGATGCCTTGAGAGCCTTTGAAACCTTCATATGCACGTTCATTTTTCTGTTCGATTTTTTTTATATTTTTCAACTTTTTAAATTTCCAACAAAAGCATTGCCATGAGAAAAGCTATATCAAAAAAGCTGGAAAAAAATAAGGATTTCCATACTAATTTGAAGAAATTTCTCTATAATTTTTTAAAAATTAGATTAAGTACTCAGAGTTCAGCATTATTTTAGAAAGGAAATGTCTTTTCCCATGCCTGTTATGTAATGACTTAAAATGCTTTATTTTTCCTTTTTACAATAATATATTGTTTCTTTTTCATGGAACATTACTGTCTGCAGCTCTTTTTTTATATCTTGTTGAATGGAATTAGATAAGAGGAATACAGGACTTCAGAGAATGAGTTCAAGAAAAATGTTCATATTTACTTTAAGACTGTACATATTTGTAGATGAAATTAATTGGCCAAGAAGTAGAACAAAGGGCCTCAAATACCTTTGTGACATGTGGAACATCCATCTATGGTGGAGATGGTATAGTTGGTCAAGGACAACCTCAGGACTGTTTGACAAAGAAAGTTGAAAATAATACTAGAGGACTAAACTAAAATGCAAAAGTCAAACCACAGCTCATTTTAGGATGAACGGTGGGAAGATAGGTTCTGTTTCAAGAGTAGATGTAAGTTTTTAGGGGTGTTTTTCTCTTGGTTTGGGTGATGGATTAAAAAAATGTACTTTATTTAAATGAATGAATGAAGGAGCGAATGATAAAGGAGTGCCATGAATGTACCAATAAGTTTAGTGTATTATAAATTTGCAACTATTATTAATTCAATCTGTGACACTAAGCTTCTTGACAAAAAGAATGATCAAGAGACAATTGTCATCTGATACTCTAACCCAAGCTCTTTTTTTTTTAGAGACAGAGTCTCAGTCTATCGCCCCTGGTAGAGTGCCATGGCATCACACAGCTCACAGCAACCTCCAACTCCTGGGCTTAGCGATTCTCTTGCCTCAGCCTCCCGAGTAGCGGGCATTACAGGTGCCTGCCACAATGCCCGGATTTTTTTGTTGTTGCAGTTTGGCTGGGGCCGAGTTTGAACCCATCACCCTTAGTATATGGGGCCTTCACCCTACCCACTGAGCCACAGGCGCTGCCCTAACCCAATCTCTTACTGCAGAAGGCAGTTTAATTACTGCAATCATGGCAATCTTATAGGACATCTATAAACATAATGTGGAAATGGGATATTCTAACAATTAAGAGAAGGTCTGGTTGAAAGATCTGGAGACCATACCTATGACCTCTAAATGCATAAGGCATTCTAACTCTTTCTTTCTCTGTATGGTTTACTAGTAGTAAGTTGTAGTTAGCTGAAAAGCCTTGGACTAAAGTCTATAACTTCATATTAAATCAATGTCCACTGCTTATAGGAAAGATTTAATTGATGTGACCATCTATCTGGACAGTGAAGATTTTATGCCTACACTTGAGTGAATAAGGGATGAGGCTCTCTCTTTTTCCCTCCATAAACAAACTACACAAAAGCTTTGGGACATGGCATTAAACAGAAAAAAGTAGAACAATTGCCTGAAAGTTTTCATATATAAGGGTTTTGTTTATAATAAAATAGTCACAGCTTATAAACGAGGATACAACATTTTAGAAATGTTTGGTTTAGCTCTTCTCTTCTCTCTCTGCCCCCCTGCCCCCCGTGTCTTGTATCTCTCTCTCTCCCCCCCTTCTCTCTACCTTCTCTCCTCTCTTCTCTTCCCCCATCTCTCTCTCTCTCTTTCTCTCTCTCTCTCTCTCTTCCCTCCTCCTTAAGCATCATCCCCCGCCAATAAAGACCTTTCGTACACACACACAAAAAAGAAAGAAACGTTTGATTTAGAAAGCCCAAAATGATCAAAAACTGTTACATATTTAGGATTACTTTTTTTTAAGTCTGTTGGAGAAGCTGTAACAAATTACCATAAACTAGGTAATTTACAAACAATAGAAATTCATTGTTCACAGTTGTGGAGAAAGGGAAATCCAAAATCAAGGCAGCATCAGATGAAGTGTCTGTTCGAGGACGTCTCCCTGCTTCACAGATGGCACCTGTTGCTGCCTCCTCACATGGTAGAAAGGAGCACATATTTCCTAAAACTATTTTATATAGGCACTAATTCTTTTCATTAGGTTCAAACTCTCATGGCCAAATCTTTTTGAAAAAGGCACATATCTTAATATTCTCACATTGGGGATTGGGTTCCCCAATATGAATTTGGGGGAGACATCAACATTCAGATCATGGAAATAAATTTTCACTATAATAATGATCATGCTATTTACATATAAAATATTACAGCACTTAAGTGAATGATGTTTATTCAATAAATATTAATACTCAGAATCGCAAAATGCTAAACAGAGTCTTTGACAACTTGTGTAAGTAGCTCACATACAGGTAGATTTTCTGTAAATAAATCAGAAATACCAATGCTGAGACACTATGTTCTTCTTATATATATATAAAGTTTATAAAGATTATTCAAATTTATCAACCAGTAAAACTTAAAAATGAGTAATATCATTACTAAGCTAATACAACTGTATATGCACATACTTACAATTAGTAAACATATATAACTTCACATGTCAAGATATAGTATTCTATATTTCTCTAAGAGACAAAAAAATAAAACTGATATTCAAAATATTAATCTAACATTACTCTTTGGCTTATATGTATCAGGAAGTTTATGTGGAACATCTGAATGTATATTTGGATATATTTTATCAGAAATATTGCAAACATTTTCAAAATTTTGGGTAGAGATTTATTTAGGGAATTAAAAACAAAAGTCAATAAAGAACAATTAGAAATTTAATTACATTCACAATTTGTTGCCAATATTGCATTTATTCTTGGTTGAGAAAGAAATGTTTTTAACACCAAGTGAAATGGTTTCTGGAAATAAGAAACTATGTCATTTTTTTATTAAAAAAAGAATTAATTTTTAGAATGAATGCCACACATTTTATTAAGCTTTTAAAATAAAATTAAATTGATTGAAGGTACAAAGGTTTAGGTTACATCGTTTTCATTTCTAAGGAAACGTTCAAGTTGTAGTTGAGCCCTTTACCCAGGCATGTGCTGAACACCACAAATTGGGCACATTGGGCACTTTCACATGGGTGCAAATTCTCACCTTTATTAAGCTTTTAAAGAAGAGGAGCAACTTTCAAATTTCCAAAGCGGTTATTGTGCTTCTTAAGTTTTCTTTCTCTTCCTGTCTCAGTTTGTTTAAAGGTTGTTAATTTTATCTAGCCATCAAAATTTATAACATTAACAACAATTTATATAGAAACCATAATAATAGGAATGTATGAACCATTTACTAGCTCATAAGAACTGCTAGCAATTAACTTCTCCTTCTCTTTCGACCCACTAAATTTTGTATTTATGTATAAGTGCTAAATATTTCCACCTTATTTGTATCATCTATATCCTCCATATAGAGGATTGCAAACTCCATAAATAGTAATAAAAATATCTCTGAGCTTTACATAAAGTAGTTGCTCATTGGATTATAAAGTCCATGAAGACAGCAACAATATCACTGAGCTTTGCATAAAGTAGTTGCTCATTAAACATTTATGAAGTTTAGTTGATTAATACTTTTGTTTCAGTCTTGGGTAGCTAACCTAAAATAATAGATGATATAATCAAAAGAAAAAAAAAGACATTCTAAATTCTATCCTAAATTAATACCAAATAAATTCTCATCAACAAGAATTAATAAAGTACGCTGGAATTCTCAGAGGAAATAATTTCTCCATTGACACACATATGTGTTTTTCCCCCACAATATCTCCTACATAAGGCCTTGGATTTATTATAGACTTGCTGAGGAAGCTGCTAAACTTTTAAAAATTATTATTGGATTCATATGCAAAAGCTCTGGATAAGTATTATTTCATCAAATCATTACTTTATTAAAGTCTAAAATATAAAAAAAGTATTGAGCATCGAGCATGAACTTTGTCATATCAGATAGTTACATGATGAACCTATTTATTTTCTCCAGATGAGATGATTATTTTCATTAATAAAATGCAAATACTTTCAACTAGATTCACAGAATTTTTGAATCATTATCTCCTTTTTTGAGCGATGTTGAAATAATATGTGATATTAAATAATATCAATGGTAATAAAAAGGAATTCTCACACATAAAATACATTAAAAACTACCAAGGTATTTCTATGGCTCCTCTACATTTTATAAAGTCCATATATCATTCCTTTCAAATAAATTTATTTTTTGAAACTTAAATCTAATGTTGCCATTCTTATTATCAGCTGAAATACAGCTGAAAAGGTGGCAGAAACCAAGCTGAACACTTACCAAGAAGGAAAACCTCATTTACTTGGCACTTCCTAGAATAGGCTAGGTTTGTTTTTCTTTTCTGTAATCCAAGACAATAAGAAACCCTATTAAATATAGGGCATCTATAAACATGGTGTAGAAATTGGATAGCCTTAACAATTAAGAGTAGGCCTGGTTGGAAGATCTGGAGAACACACCTATGACCTCTAAATGCATCTATATAAACATAGATAGATAATATTTCACCTTAAATTAAAAAAAAAACAAAACTTTGATTAAGGTTTCAAGTCTGTTTGGAACCTCCTGATTTCTTAAAGTGACCATGTATCAATGAAAATATATCCATCTTCCAAATGGAAACTTCTCCAAAGATCTTTTGTTCTTAGGAAGGGAATGTCTGAATCACTAATTACAAAGCATTGCTCAGCTTTTCCCATGTACTTTCCTCTTGCAAGGAGATTAATAGCCATCCTTGAGACACAGGGGCTTTCTATTTATCAAACAGAAGCCGGGGGCTGGTAGCTCTCCTAGAGGACAACGGAGGGAAACTGGCAGACTACATGGTTGATAGTCTGAAGGAGGAGGCAGGGAAACCCCCTCCCAACTCTGTGGAACCTCTAAAAACTGTATTTATTTTTCTCATGTTATTTAATACACCTATCATGACTTTCATTATACACTGCTCATTATTTTTATGCTTATATTCTAAAGCAGCATCAATCCTACAGTCACATCACTTTTAGGAGAAACATCTTCGGACTCTAATCTATTTTATTGATTTAGCAGTGTTTTTAATTTTCCTTAATATTTTTTTTAAAAATTAAGTCTTTGTCTTTATTAAACAATCTTACAAGTGGTGAACATTAGAGAAATGAATGATCCACGTTCCACAACCAACTTGCTGCTTGAACCTTATTTATAATGTCATACTGTAATCACTTTAAAATGTATTTGTCAGTAACAAACTCATTGTTTTTCTACTATAAGTTTGCTTCCCTTTCTCCCTTTCCATGCTCTTAGATAACGGAATAACTTTCTGTTATGTGCTACTTCCTAGTGAACATTTAAAAATTGAATACTCTTAAATTATAAACATATCAAGAGCTTTTCTCTTCTTAGTTTTTGTAATCTTCACACCTAAAGTACTCCCTTCACCCACAAAGAATTTTGAAATATTGGCCACTTTTTCTTGAAAGGAACTGCAAACTTACTTGATATTTTGGATTCAGGTAAGTAATTTGGGTCAATAATGCTATTTATCAAAATTGTTTAGGAGTTCTTTTAACATTCAAAATTTGGAAATTTTGTTTCTGCTGCATTTGTTGTAAGAGTGTCAACTTTCTTTTATTGAGAGCTACTTTACTTGTATGATAGACAAAGAGTCTAATAACTATAATCTTCTGAAACTAGTTTCAAGTTTAAAATACATGACTTAATATGTATTTGATATTGATAAATCTGAAGAATTGAAAATAATTTTTTAAAACAGTGACATATTGATAAATTTTATTGTGTTACTCAAATATTCTTTACTTCACTTATATTTTGTCTGATTCTTTAAAAATACACTTATATGCATGCATTAAAATCTCTGCCAATTGTATTGGATTTGTGTAAGTTATCTGTTTAGTCATGTACTTTGAGGTTATGTAATAGAATTTTAAGTAATAGAAATTTACAATTATTAGATTTTTCTGGTTAATTAAAATTTCTGTCATTAGAAGATCTTCTCCATTTCCAAAATGCTTCCCTTTTTAAGGTCTATTTTGCTCTCTAGTTAATATTAGCATAGTATATTCTATCCTTTTGCTTTCAAAATTGCTGAATATGTATAAATAATATCTGTTGTTAGGATATACTTATGATATTTAATACAGTCTTAGGATCTTTTAATTTGATTGGAATATTTGGCTAACTTATGTTCAATGCACTCATAAATATAGTAAAATTTATATCTACTATCTTAATATTTCCTCCCTACTTAACCTAGCAATTTTGTATTCTTTTTAAAAATTGTTCTTTCTTTTGGAATAGCCATTTTTCATTATTTTATTTTGCATATTTATTATATTATTTCATAGGTATATAACTTACATATTGAATATTTATTATGTATAAATCTGATATTATTTTATTTTAAGTCATTCTCATATGTATTTTTGTTAAGTTTGATAAATTACTATTTTGGTAAGTTTCAAGTCAAAAACCTTAAAATATTTTAACACTTAGCAGCCTCTTTTTTAAATCATGAATTTTATTTTAAATTTTAAAAAATATATAAATTATCATTATTACTATAGAGTCAAAATTCACTTAGTAGGTTTTTATTTTGTTTACATGTTTTTAAATTTCTTTCCTTTCAGAATACAAGCTTTCCTATTTATTTGCTTATAGAAAACCTTTGATTTTTTTCATGCCAAAAAAGTCTACTAGTTGTAGATTATCTTTTTGACCTTTCTCTGGAAAGATCTTTGTTATGCTGTGAAATCATTATTAAATAATAATTTAGTTGAGATATAAATCCTATGAAATATGATCCACCAGTTAAGGGTATACGTTTCAGTGTGCTTCAGTATATTAATGGAATTGTAAAACTCTTATCACAATATTAAATCATTCTTATCTCCCCCCAAAGAAACACCATATCTATGACCAATACCTTCTCATTTCCACCAAGATTTCCAACCCTAAAATAGTTCTACTCTATTTCCCATCCCTATAAATGTATCTATCTGGACATTTCAGTTTAAATAAACAAAACAACAAACTGAATTGCCATAGTTTTATAGTTAGTATGAGTCATCAGAAAGGTAAGTCATCTAGTTTTGTTTTTTAGTTCAAAACTATTAAGAATCCCTTGAAAAGTAATATGAAATCTAGTGAAGTAATATTTAATCTGAAAGTCAATTTTTGAAGTCCTGCCAGTTTTATATTTAACAAATTTAATTCATAATCATGAGATGCTTTTTCCTGTTTTAGTTTCTCTTTAAATTCCTTCGACAATATTGTATAGCTTTTAGTGTATATTTCTTTTACTTCTTTTGTGCATTATATCCCTAAATATTTTATTTTTTTAGATGATGCTGTTATAAACATAAATATTTCTTTAATTTTCTGTTCAAAGACTTAATTATAGTCCCTAAAATACAATTAATTTTTTGTATTGATTGTGTATCCTGCAATCTTGCTGACCTTACATTTTCATGCTACCAGTATTTTAGTGAGTTTCTTAGGGTTTTTCTCACATTTAGAATATAAGAGGTGCGAATAGAGATAAGTTTGCTTATCCTTTTCTAATGTGGATACCTAATGGCCCCAGCTAAAATCTTAAGTACAATGTTGAATAGAAAAGGCAAGAACAAATGTCCTAGTTTTTTTTTTTTAATAATTTTATTGAATCATAATTATGTACATTGGTGCAATCACAGGGCACGATTCATATACATTCAGAAATATTTTGATCATACTGTTACAGATATCCTTCATGGCATTTCCTTGATCACTATATAA
>CAUYON010009328.1:0-24889 GCA_963573935.1 Arctocebus calabarensis
GGCGCCTGTAGTCCCAGCTACTAGGGAGGCTGAGGCAAGAGAATCGCTTAAGCCCAAGAGCTGGAAGTTGCTGTGAGCAGTGTGACGCCACGGCACTCTACCCAGGGCGATAAAGTGAGACTCTGTCTCTACAAAAAAAAAATAATAATAATAATAAAATAAATAAATAAATAAATAAATAATACAACCAAATGCAATACTACTCAATGCCATTCATTGTTACACAATGCTGTACAATACAATGCAAAACATATACTCACAGGGAAGATACTCAAAGGAGGAAGACAAAGAGAATTCTACCAGTTTGGAACTCTTTTTTTGTAGATGAGGAAATTGCAGCTGAACGAAGTTAACAATTTACCTAAATATGTTAATCTAGCATAACAGTTCTTGAAATCTTTTAAATATGACAATACTGATGTGAATATGCATACAATTATTGAAACTAAAGAACATCTTAAACCATCAACTAGTTCCACACCAGTACACAAAAGAATGTCTAAGTTGAGAGCTAAAAAGATAAGACAAAATCAGAGAAAGGTGAGATTTGATGCAAGTATAAAATCCCTTTATGCAGGGCCTCTGTGGTTGATCAGGGTTCCCCATTTCAGGGCAAAGGGGTATAATTTTGGATATCACCAGGAGCAGGTTGCCTTTTGTTAAAAAAAATCAGGATACCAGGTATAAATATCATTGTCTCACTATTTTCCAACTTCTCTGGGGCTAAATTTTTAGGATCTTTTTTCACACTCCCAAGAAACCTGAAATATATCTCTGACTTTCTCCTTATACTAGATTCTAATGGTCCTGGAAAAATGTACCATTGTGAATTGTGATGGATCTTTAGATATTTTTTATGTGCAAATACGTGTTTTCATAATTAGGGAGAAAAAAAGATTGGCCATTTCTTTTTGAAGCATTGATTCTTAAAAGTGAAACGTTTTTCTGTAGGCTTATTTTAGTGGGGAACTTAATGAGATTCGGGGACACTCACAGGGACAGGAGATTTTTACAGGAGCTTCTACTAACAGTGATGAAAGCAGCTTCGTTCACACTTCTCTCAGATCTCTTGACATAACAAGTTCATTAAAAATGTTTGAAAATGATGTTTGTTCATGATTCCCAGATGCGTATATTAAATATGGTATTCTAAAGTCTATATTAAAGAAGTGTTGTGGGTTTTTTTTTTTTTTTCAGATGATGGTACTGGAAATTTAAAAGTCTGGTATTCTCTCGAGATCCAGAGCTCTCCTGGACCACCCATTAAAATTATTGAGATGGAGTGTGTGGCTTTGGTAAGCTCCCATTAAATGTTCATACACACTGTCATTTTTCCAACAGTTAGAGCTTTTGTTGTATACTAAATCACTATCCTTACAAACATCTATATCAAATGAGCATATTGAGATAAATAAATCATAGCAATTTTATTTTTTAAATTCAGTACTATAGACCTTAAGTGCTTTTGGCAAACATCTTTAGTTATACGGCATCTTATAGTGACTGCTCTGATTATCATGTTTCCAGGAGTTACCCGAACAAACTCAATCTTAGTCTACATGCTTGTTCTCATATACACAAACAAACTTAATGTTAGTCTACGTGCTTGTTCCCAATAGGCAGCAATAGGTAGCACTGATTCTTCCTGTTTCTACAATAGGCCTTTCAATTGGAAACACATCTGTAGCAACTGACATATATTTGGGGTTTTAAGAAATGGTGACTAAGAGGATTAGTCTTAATCCTGGAGGATTGTCTGTTTTTCTTAAATTATTAAAGTGCTACTAAATCCATATCCAAGATTATTTAATAAAGTTAAATATTGAGAATTTTAGTTTAAAGGAAACATAAGGACAATATAAATCACTACTAATAATGTTTTGAATAGATTTTATTCCCTTTTTGTTACTACTCAAATATTTAAATTGATAATAATCAAATAATCTTATTTTTATTTTTAAATATTCAGATAGATTTCTTCATATTGATTATTTGGAATTCTGAACTCTAGGTTTCAATAAATACAAAGTAAGAAGAGATTTAAAATAAGTCTCTAGCTTGATTGTATGCCCACCTGGTTTGTGGGTAAATCTCCACTTAGGCATACAAAGTGATGGATAAAATATTTAAATGCACTCAACTCTAGATTGAAAAAACAACCATTATCTTGTAAGTGGAAAAGTATTTAATATAATGATAATAGAATCATTTTACGCAATGATAATGTCCTATTTCTATTACCTGGTTATCACTGCAGCGTAAAATCTTTCATAAAGTTTATTTTTAAATGGCATAATTTTAGTAACACAACCTCTTGCTATGGAAAGTGACTACTGAATTAAAATTTATATTCTCAATCAGGACATAGGAGGGAAAAAAATTAGAAAATGGGCCTTGAATAAATTGGGAGCATGAATCCACACCTCAGAAAAGGGGACGTTGTCTTTCTTATTAACTATATGTTTAAAATAGGAATAGAGACGAGTTGAGATATGCAACACAAACTAGCAGAAATAGATGCGACTCTAAAATCACTTTTAGGTAAACAATTGTTGTATTGTCTCATTACATTCTTTTTTTCTGTAAGCCCTAATAGCCTTTCAACAAAGTTCTGATAGAAATTGAGATTTTTATATTTCCCAACTTTGGTAAAGATTGTAACAAAGGTTGAGAAACACCCCCCTATCTGGGTAATTTATGTAGATATGTAAGAAGACTGAACAAAAAACAAAAATAAGCAACCACCTATCTCTTTTAATGAAACATTTCAAATATGTTATCGTTTCTGAAATTAAGATTTGCATATACCCTTTCAGGAATATATTATTTTCATAATTAATGTATTTTCAAGTAATAGTCCTTGCCTCTTTTCCATAAAGGACTTTCCCTTCTTTATGCAGTAAATGTCATTACTATTGCATAATTCTACTTTAGTTTCTACTGATTTTCTATCAGTTTTTAATTTAAATCTTTCTTTGCTGTGGTACCACAGTGGGATACTCATCTTAAGCACATGTATATTTCTGATTGCTATCGATTGTAACATTGCTTTTATTTTTCATTATGAATAGTTAACAGAGTTATTTCATAAGACACTTAAATAATATATTTTCATGGCCTACTTAGATGAAAATGCAATTCTTCAGTATTCATTCTATTAAGTAGTTACAAATTATAACGCAGGAATACAACCTCTTTTCAGTATCAGCTGCTAGATTGCTCCCTTTGTTATACAGGAAGATTTGCTGTATTAATTAAATATTAACTTTCAACTGAGTTTGGTAGAGAAGGGGAGTCTTTTGGACTAACTCTACCCACATAAACTTCCAGTAATAGTGATGTTGTTGCCAAGTTATTACGTTTTCCAACCTTTTCAATAGTAATTGCCTAAGGTAAAGAAGTTATGCACTTTTAAGCTATCAAGCATGAAGATTTATTTGGTAGAGATGGTATGGTTTCTTTTAAATACTCCCATAGGATACAACATTTATTCATTTCTTAAAGACGATGTTTTCTAAGTACTTTCAGAAGTACACTAAAATTGTCCTCACATACGTATTACTTCCTAGTATTTTTTATTACATTGACTACTTCGCCAAGTCGTTTCAGAAATACTTTATTTAAACCTTAAGTCTTCAGAAGTGATGATGGAGCATTCAAGCTACCAAGTCGTCTCTGATTTACTACCTATATGCATGCCAGCTTTTATTACTTTCCACCCAATATTCACATTTTTCCTAATGATGAATGAATAATCAGAATCTCTCTAGAATAGCATTCACATAAGAAATATTTACAGTATCTCACGACACATACATTTTGTTACTTTTACTGCAGGTTCCAATAAAAAAGGTAATGTTTTCAGTAAAAAACTCATTAGTAGTCCATTCTCCATTGATGTAAAATATGCAGCATTTTCTTTGGAAGTTTCACCACAAAATATCTGCTATTCCATTTGGTTTGAACTCAAAAATCTCTTTTCTTTCATATAGTTTGGCTATAGGAGAATAATGAGGGTAACCCACTATCTTTTCCCTAATACGCAATATCTCCAATATATGGCACTGAGCTATAAATATTTTCTGGAAACAGAACTTAAGTATATGAACAACACCTTATGTGCTTTAATTTTTATTTATTTATTTATTTTTTGAGACAGAGTCTCACTTTGCTGCCCTTAGGAGAGTGCCATGGCATCATAACTCATAGTAACCTCTAACTCTTGGGCTCACATGATCCTCTTTCCTCAGCCTTCTAAGTAGCTGGGACTACAGGCACCCGCCACAATACCTGGCTATTTTAAGAGACAGGGTCTTGCTCTTGCTCAAGCTGGTATTGAACTCCTGAGCTTTAAGCACTCTGCCTGCCTCAGCCTCCCAGAGTACTGGGATTACAGGCGTGAGCCACTGCACCAGGCCGAAACCATCTAATTTAGAGGGCATTTGTTACCAGATTCCTTGCCCACGGCCCAGATAGAGGCCAATATACTCAGACGACAGTTCTGTTGCAGCAGAAAATGAATTTAATATTGCAACATGCTGGGTGAGGGGATGGGAGAAATTCTTCAAATTTATCTCTTTGTGTATTTGGGGGCTAAGATTTTTGGATTCTAGAATTGGGTCTACTGATTAGCTGGGGATGAACTCAGAAAGTGGGTTGGGAAGCAGAAATTATCTTCTTGGCTGAGACAATTTCTGGGGAGAGGGTTGCAGGTCCTGTTGGAACAGTTCCCATGTCTGAGCACTGGTTAAGTTAACAGCAGTTGGTCACCCCAAATGCAGAGTCTGGAAGGTATTTCACAGACCAGTCTTAGGTTTTGCAATAGTAATGTTATCTATAGAAGTGATTGAGGATGTCACGAATATTGCCCCGGTTAATGACTATTTACCTCAATAACCAATGAGTCTGGTATCTCCCAAAACTATTGTAGATGGCTATATTCCAATGCATTTATATTTAAAATGTATTCCTGGCTCGGTGCCTGTGGCTCAGCAGGTTAAGGCACCAGCTACGTACACCTGAGCTGGCAAGTTCTAATCCAGCCGAGCCCAAAAAATGGCCAGGCGTTGTGGCGGGCGCCTGTAGTCCCAGCTACTTGGGAGGCGGAGGCAAGAGATTCGCTTGATCCCAAGAGTTGGAGGTTGCTGTGAGTTGTGATGTCACAGCACTCTATCCAGGGTGACATCTTGAGGCTCTGTCTCAAAAAAAAAAGTATTCCTAATAAACGACATCTGCTCTTATGATATAATTATTAATTTACATATATCCTCAATTTTCTTTTTTCTCTTTTTAAATAATTTTATTAAATCATAATTGTGTACATTGGTGCAATCATATGGCAGAATGTGCTACATATACAATCAGAAATATTTTGATCATACTGTTAGAGATAGCCTTCATAGCATTTTCTTGATCACTATATAAAGACATTGATACTCTACATTTAATAAATTTCACCAGTACCCTGTTAAGATGCACCGTAGGTGTGATCCCACTAATTGCCCTCCCTTTACCCATCCTTCCCCCTCCCCTCCCCTCCCGATTAAGGATATTTTTAACAAAGATTTGAGATAAACACCTCAACAACCCAGTACATTCAGGAATAATTATATTCTACTATTGTTGGTAGAATAAATGCCTATTTTAGTACAAAATACTGAATCATTTTGCCAATATCAAATATACAGATACCAAGGTATATAGACAATTCCAGGTACACGTATAAGAAGCTCAATGCATGGCAGACTTTTTTTCTTTTTTTAAGTAGATGAGATTCTACAAACACACACACACTCTACCATCATCACCTTCAGAATCCTGGTTTCACTGATGAAACTTACTAATGTCTTATGTTTGTACTAATACTGCTTTGAATTTCTAAGATAAGTGTGATACTATAAAACAGGGAGTTTTACCATCGAACTTTGATATTAAAGTGTGAACAGAGAACAAAATATTTGTATTTACGCAAGTTTAAGCCAAGTTTTTTTTCTCTTTAATGTATTAAGGACTTTACTTCTTTTTTATAGAGCCAATGAAAGCCTCACCAATGGCAGCTGACATTTCTTGATCTACAAGTCAAGTATCATTTTACCAATTTCAGCTGCAATTCAATCACCGTGAGTCCTTACTTTCATTTGAGGATGCAGAGTAGATAATTAACACTTAAAAAACTTCAAATAAGTTGAAATAAATGCAAGACAGACTAAATTTTGTCAGCAAAATCTTTATTCAATTAATTTTTAAGTATAGGAAGAGGGCTAGGGAGCCAAATTACCAAAGAAAGCCTTAATAACATTGAAAAAAAGGAATAAGAAATGCAAGTAAGCACAAAAATCCCGCAAATGAAAGTAACACAGGGGGAAAAAAAAAAGAAATGGACATCAATAAATCCAACTTTTAAAACCTGAAACCACAATCAGCTACAAAATACACAAATAGAAAACAGGAAATTAATAAACGGAGAGAAATCATTTTTTAAACATGAGAAGAAACCAACAACAAATGGAAGAAAGAGAAGCCTCATTATATTAAAAGTACAGGGGAAGCGATTTAGCTTAGCTAAATAAATAGCATATACTTCTGCACAGAAAACCAGAGTAATAAAGCAAACCTCTGTATTTAGAGGTAAAGCAAATTAACAGAAGTGCAGTGAAGAATCAGATACAGTATAATAAAAGTAAGGCCATAGATACACTTATAAAACATCTGGTTCACTCGGTCTAGGAGGTGCTGGCTTAGATTTATACCCAGATTTCCAGCCTCAGATTCTAGCATGCTTGAGTATGAAGGGCGGTTAGTAGAAGGGGCCCATCAGGGGTCTATTCATTTAATGGAAGAAAGAACTACCTGTGAAAAAAGAAGAAAAGGACAGGCAGTTGAGATTGGCTGATATCCATAAGTCAGTCATTGACGGGACAGGGCTCTTTGAAATCAGCATGCTGTCTCTCATTTGTCATCAGCTTCCCGTCTTCCCCATGCACCCATCTCAGGTCTAGGGAAAGGACCTTGGTCATATAAAAAACAATTAATGAACAAAACAGGAATCAAATGATGTTTCTCCTCCAATCTCTCTTTGTGAAACATAAGAGTAAGAAGAAGATGTTTTTCCCCTAGTAGACAGCACATCCTGGGCATTTGAAGAATACAGAGGTAAGATAGGAGCACCTTAGGGGCCTGGCAAACAGGAACCCCAACTGGGGCATGGACATTAGCACAGGGGTCTCACCCAGCAGTGGTCCGGCGAGTTGCTCTTCTGAGGGTTTATAAGCGTGTGAAGCCCAGAGAAACTAAGAATATGAGAAAGAAAATGGCATGTGCCACGTGGAGCAGAAGTGGCCTATTTGTGGGCACATATGAGACATCCCTGGAGTATAGTCCTAGGAATCCTGGGAATAATATGGAGCCTCTGAAACAGAAGCTGGATTGCTATGCAGTCTCTTGGTAGAAAGTTGAGCCAAAGAAAAAATGTCACCAACTGTAGCCTTGCTTTTGGTTTGAGGCTAGGATGGTCTGTAAAATTGAGGCTATAATTCAAAATTATAAATGGCATAGAATAACTTGCATGATTACCTAGAGATAGTTAATAGTTTAATAAGAAATACACTACCGAGCACTTGGCTTCCTACTGAATTGAAACTCTGGATAAATTGAAACTCTAGATGGAGTCTGCTTCTGCCATCAAGATGTGGGATTTAAGAGATCTTTCCTAACACCATAGGAAATGCCCCTAATCCCCGTGTTCCAGGCCTTAATTATCCAGGGCCTTGTCATTGACAAATTCCCTGAAAGTTAGTGACTTATGAGAAGTTCAGCCCACTGGAACAGGGACCGCTGTTGGTAGTGACTCAGCGCCAGCGCTCCAGGGTGAGTCGGCTGTGTACACACCACACTCTCATCATTTACCAGTTTAAACACTCTAAACCCCGGTATCCTCATTTGTTAGGCAGACTGCTAAGTGCAGAGCTCGAGGTCATGACAGAAGTATATGTACTATAATGACATTATAAATCAAAGTTGTATTTCACTAGGTATTATTATAGATGAGACATCATCATAGAAAATATTTATTCTTTTGATCAGCTACCTGTGTGAAAAGCCACACAACTTACACTAATCTGCCATATTGACTGCTCAGTCACTCAGATAGAAATTGAGAAGTGTATTTTTTTCTATTTTTCAATTTCAAAAACATTAAAAAATGTTCATGTTTTAAGCCTTATAGAAATCTTAAATTGGACCCTTAGTGTGCCTATCACCCAGATCGCGTTTATTGTACCCAACAGCTAGTTTTTTACCCTTCTTTCCTTTTCTCTCTCTCCTGAAATTAAAAAGTTTTACCGTGTTTTTAAAGTTATTGCATTACCATTCATCCCATCAATAAACATTTTCAGAGTGCCGACTTTGTGTCAGCCTTAGTTCTAGTGTTATTGATGGAGTAGTAAAAGTGATACACAAGACAAACAAAATTTTTGCCCTCCTGCCCCTTCAATTGTGGTAGGGGAGTCAGCCAATAAGCAAGAAGATAAAAACATAATCTATAAAAGAGATACATCAGAGTCAGATATAAAGAGATGAGAAGGTGCTAAGTTAAATAGACTTGAGGGTGAGAAAGGCATATTTGAGGAGTAATGAGGAAGGCACAGAATGAAAGGTGACTGGAGCCTTCAGAAGATACGAAGTGAGACTATTCCAGGCAGAGGCAGCAGTTAAGTGCCAAGATGCTCAATCAGGAACAGGCTGGGCATGTTCCAAAAGGAGCAAGGACTCCGACGTGGCTGGTGCAGAGCGAACAGAGGGAGAGTTGCAAGGGACGAGGTTAGAGGTATATACAGGAGCCAACTCAGGCCTTGGTGAGAGCTATGAAAATACTTACTTGAGGTTGTATTTTTTCTTGAAATAAAAACACCAGAGGTAAATTGCAAATGTGGAACTAATAGATTATTGTCTCAGTAAAAAGGCAGAAGCCAGACAGGACTTGAGTTACCTCAGAGCCTGTAGAAGCACAAATAATTATTGTAAGTCAGGTACCAAAAGATATTAAACTTTGGAAAGGTGTAACGAAATGGTCTGGGTCACTGGTTGGGGGTATGAGCAGGGTGACTGGACTCGGAGCCATATGAGTCTTTTATTTCCTTTGACCTAGACTCCTTGTCTGTCAATTCTCAGAAGGGTTGGGGGGGGGGAACAGTAAATAAAAAAGAAACTAACGAGCAAATTCAGGAGAAAAAACTTGAAGACACAAGGTTTATTTGGCCTAATATTGGACTTCACATGAGAAATTAAAAACTTAATAGTCCCATTTAGGCTTATATTTCTAATCCTATTGCATATGAGAAAGTCACAGATATCATTCCTAGCATGGCAAAACTGAAGGGCTATTATAGGGGAACCCTTCCAAAAGGTGACATTTTTAAGGAATAAATTTTTTTAAAATAATTTAAAAAAATAAACAGAAAGAGATAGTAAAGAAATGTGTCTATCTTGACTTCAGTTCTAGGCAAACTGTGGAAAACGTCAATATGAAATAAAATATGAAAGTAAAGTCTCCCTTGAGAAACTCTAGCTACTGTCACACACTTTTTTTTTTTTTTTTGCTGTGAGAATTTGTACTATGAGGTGGGGTGTGAAAAGAACCTCACAAAGACAAACACATGTACTGCCTGGAGAAATGTGCTTATAGGACAGATTTCAGGGAAATTCTATAAATCAACTTGTAAATAATATCTGAGTTCAGAATAAAGGTACAAGCAGGAGAAGCACAAACTGTGCCTGCAAACTTGCAAAAACAATGGAATCATCACACACAGCATTGAAAATAATTTTGTTTAATAAGTTTAAAAATAAAAAAAAGTATTGATAAGGTAGCACAGACTACTTTAGGTTGGACATATTTGAGAAAAGAATCAATTAAAACTCTTATCAAAAGCAAAACAATTGAAGTAAGAAATTGCATGAGTAGGTTAACCAGCACTTTCACAATTGAGAGAATAGAAAGTGGCCTGGAATAAAGATCTGAATAAAATAGAATAATGCCTAAAATAGAATGCATAGACTCAAAAGGATGAAAAAAAATTATGAAGAAAAGAAAACATTAGTGTCCTGTAAAATATGATGGATAGATGAGAGTTACAGGGAGAATGAAGAATAAGCAATATTTGAAGGTATGTTCGTTTAGTATTTTCCAAAACAGACAAAAAAAATCTTAGATTTTAAGAAGACTGCTAAATACCAAAAATTATATTTAAAAAGTTATACCTAAGCTTATCAGAATCAAATGCCATACAACGTAGAAATCTTAAAATCAATAAAGGAGATAAAAACAGATTATCAACAAAGAAATAGCAGTTAGATTGATAACTAACTTTTCAACATTAACAAAAAAACTAAAGAAAAATTTAATAACACATTTCAAAATACAGAGAAAAAAACAATCAGTTCCATTTACAATTCTATATCCAGTAAAACCATTGTTTAAGAATGAAGTAAAGGGACTGTGACTCAAAGGGGTAGGTCACTGGCCCCAGATGTCAGAGGTGGTGGTTTCAATCCCATCCCTGTACAAAAACTGAAAAAAAAAAAAAAGAATGAACTAAAAATAGTCTCGGCACCTGCAGCTCAGCTGCTAGGGCGCTGGCTACATACGTTGGAGCTGGTGGGTTGGAATCCAGCCCCGGCCTGCAAAACAACAATGACAACCAAAAAATAGCCAGGCGCTGTGGCGGACGCCTATAATCCCAGCTACTTGGGAGGCTGAGTCAGTTAGAAAAATGAATAAATCTCAGCCAATTCACCAGTGTGAATAACCCTCAAAAACATGTAAAGAAGGGAATGATTAATGCAAAATTCAGGCTTGTGATTGTTACTCTTTTGGGGAGAAGGGGATTGCATAGGGGAATAGAAAGGGATTCTAGGATGTTAACCAGGTTTTATTTTCTAAGTCGGCTAGTGAGTTCATAAGTACATCTTATTCACTTTGGTATTATACAAGATATTTTATTTCCGAATTGAATTCCATGTATTTAGTATATGGTATATTTTCTAAATTTTTAAAAACTGGATTGAGAGTCCATCATTATTGTCCCCCCTCAGCCTAGTGACATTGAAACCGAGTAGCTACACGTGGTCAGGGTCCTTGCTGGAGCAAATACCAGCACAGCAATAAGGGAACATCTGTCATTTTTAAAAAATGCTATTATTTAGAGTTAGGGAATCTAATCAGTGAACATGTAGAAAAAATAAGGATGATTAGCCCAAAATTGAAAAAGAAGAATCCCTTAGCCATTCCTAAATACATAGGTAAATCAAAATAGTGCTTCAATAGGGAGAGAGAGCAAATGGTGACCATTAAGGATAGAGCCAGAAATTATTATTTTGATTCTGGTCTGTAGTACACTGCAGGCTTCAGTGGCCTCAAGAAATGTCAGATAAATATGCAAATGTAATGAATTCAAGAACAAATTATTTTCTGCCCTGTGTTACGTAACTATTCCAGGTGTTCTGAATCACAGGGTCCTTTATCTCTTACAGCAAAGTCCACAAGACAACCTGTATGTGAAAAAAATAAAAGTCTATAGGCTGGTACCTATGCTTAAAGGAGTAGGGCGCCAGCCCCACATGCCGGAGATGGCGGGTTCAAACCCAGCCTGGCCAAAAACTGCAAAAAAAGAAGAAAAAGCCTAGGTAGATCACTTTGAATTCTGATATTCTTGCACAGAGCTAAAATTACCCATGGACTGCACTGCTTCTTAAGCGTTCTGAAATTATTAACACATTCTCCAAGAAGCTAAGCTTCTTCCAGGAAGGCTTTTATTCTCAGCAGAGTAAAGCTTTCTTCTACAACAGCCATAACATGAAACTATTATTTCCTTCCTTCCTCAAGAAATGGTTGTCCTTGACTGCTAAGATATTTTAAAAGAGGTATGTAGTTCTATAGCATAAAGGACAAAGAATAATTAATTATGTTGGAACAGTTTTTCCTCTAATGAACTATCCAGATTTTTTTTTTTAGTGATATCATTCCAAAGATTATAAATGAGGAAGAAATGTGTGTTGGTTCCCAAAGGGCAATTGAACTTTGTTCAGAATGCTTAAGAAAACATCCGGTGGGATGCTTGCTGACGGAGCTGTCAACTCATCTTCAAGATTCCCCTTCTAGAATAGTACAAGAGAGATGGGTCCAGATGCCAGGAATGTTTCAGTATCATGGAGATCTTGTCTCCTCGGGGCCACCAGCTACTGCTGGAGGCCTGGACATGCTATTAGGGCCAACTAAAGAAGAAAGGATGACACAAAGTTGTAACAGTCAGGATTAGGCATGAGAACTAAATATAAGAGACATTTTTTTAGCTAATAAGAAATACTTGGGTGTAGGTTTAGTTCTCCTCCATGAGGAAGCATTTAAACACTGGACAGCTAATAAATAAAAATACCAGAGATCTTTATAAAAGCACTGGGCCATGAACCATTATGGTATTTACCAGATGAGATGAGGTTATTATTTGGCCCAGAGACTCCATCTCATCTTTTCCTCATGTTTTGTCCTCATTTAGGGTTGCAGCAAGCAGGCATATTTCTGATTGAGAAATTTAGAGACAGGGACAAAGTTCAGGACTGTGTGACTCTCTTAAGGAGAGGAATGTAAAAGGAGATTGCTCAGATAGTTCTGTTCTTTTGATCTGTTAATTAAATTTTATTTTAAAAGTTACATAATTTTAGGCATAGTAAAAACAGTCTTGATTTATTTTTTGTCACTTAATTCCTTTCAGCAAATACTATTAACATTCCGTAGAACATAAGTCTCCAACTGGAGGTAACCACAACCTCAGAATATCACCGGATTTCAATATAAATCTAAAAAATTAAATATGTCAGAAAATTGAGATTACTCATATAGTCACAAATAGTTATGATCACATACTATGTACTCAGCACTAGACTGCATGCTGGGGGGATATATTCGTTACCCATGTGGAACTTACAACCTGGTATATTATCACACAAATGTAAAGTTCATAACTACTAGTGCTGTGCCAGGGAACTACACAAAAGAGTATGGGGCAGGTAAATCTCTTTCTCTCTCTTTATTTTGAGAGTACATGTGATTAGGTTATATTATTCGTGTTTGTAAGATAAAATCCCAAGTCTGAGTTGTAGTTGAGTCCTTCACCCAGGAATTTTGCCATATACTGCTACTTGAACCCAAAGGTGAGACCTATTGAACCCTGAGCCCCTCCCCCTCTTGAATTTAACTGTGTTTCTCTCTGGTGTGGACTTGTACTTATTCATCAACTGGTTTCAGGTACATGCTTGTTCCATTCTTGAGAAACTTTAGGAGAACGTTCTCCAAATCCATCCAGGTAAATACAAAAGATAAAAAGCCTCATCTTTCCACGGCTGAATAGCGTTCCATGGTGTATATATGCCACAGTTTACTAATCCTTTCGTGGGTTGGTGTGCACTCGGCTGGTTTCCATCTCTTTGCAATTGTGAATTGAGCTCGCAGGTAGATGTTAATACAGACTGGATATCAGACAAGGCACCCAAAAGAAGTGATGGTTGAGCTTATATCTAACATGAATGGACGACAGCTTGGCAAGGGATCAGAGAGGAAGAGATGTCTGAAGGTAGTTCTGGGCACTTTAATATGTTTCAGACTTTAAAATCCAGGCAGACTTTACATTTCAGGGGACTGTTAAAGTATATGCACTACTAGGGTCATTCGGCCTCGTGAGCTGAACTGAATGTGCTCTGTGCTGAGAAAGGCTGGCAGCAGCATCCAGACGCTGCCTCTGGTCCAGCCACATCACTAGGCAGGGTCAGCCACCGGCTCCGGGGAGGGATGTGTGGGGCTGTGTAACACGTGTGCTCAAAAACCATGACACCCTGTCCACATTTCTAATGGCCCCAAATTCCTACCATTAGTGTCATTCCTCTGGATTACACAATTTTGATAAAGGCTGGGCACTGTCTCTGGAAAGGCACAGGTCACGACTTTTCAAGACCTTGCATGAGCAGGGCCTGTTCCCTCCCTCGCCCCTACTGTGTCTTCCCTCTTCCGTCCTCAGCGTTGTCCTGCCGCCAGGGCCTCTCAGTCCGTCTCCGGCCGTGTTCCTGCCCGGTCCTCACACACGTTCTTTTCTCTTTTTCTTTCCAGCAGCCTCACACACATTCTTTTCTCTGCCGAGTGTGTTCTTCATTTCCTTCTTTTTCAGTTAATTGCCATTTTGAAAGTGGATCTCAATGCATTTCTCAATCATGTTTTGCTCCGTGGAGCATTCCCTGACTCTCCAGGCCAAGCCACTTTCTCACTCTATACTGTTAACGTCCTGTACTTCTGCCTCTTCACATTTATCACAATTGAAATAATTGACAGCATTTGATGTCTATCTTCTTTGCCAGGATAAATACAAAGTTTCATACAACCAAGGTTATGTCTGTTCATTCTCAACAAGCAATTTAAAACTTGCATATAAAAGACACACAATAACTATTAAAGGATAAAAGAAGTAAGGAATGGGAAGAGAGTGAGAAAAACACACGGCAACACATGGCCCAGGAAGTTTGCCCAATATTTCACTATCCTTCCTTTAAAAACTACCTATCACCATCCCAAGTAGCTTAACTGGGTCTGGTTCTACCCCACTTGGGCTACCCCAGGTCATGGGGTCTGCGTCTCTCTGTACCCCTGGTCACCATGAGTCATTTCAGGATGGGCATATGGCTCTAACTGGGCCACTGAATGTTCTTTCCAGGATTTCTTTTCCCAGAGCCTTTGAGAAAGATGCTCTTGTTTCCTCTGAAACCACAAGATCAAAGGAAAATGCAAACAAAGAAATGTATAGTCATTTTCATCTGCCACGTGAAAGAAGTGGTCAGCTGAGAAAAGAATCAGAGCAAAACTTGAAGAGTAGCAAATTGAGACATGGGGTGAGAGAGTGTGGACACAGATCGTAAGAGCAGGAGAAGAGACTTTATGACGCCCTTTGGCTCTGATCTGGCTATGCTTAAAGCCTCCCTACCCATAGCACGTTCAGTTTCACAAATCAATCCATTTGCTTAAAACTTACGTGAATTTAAGTTGAATCTCTGTTACTTGGGGAAAAACTGGCAAATACAGAGTACTCTGTCTACATGAAAATCAAACACTTCTCTCAATATAAATTAATATTTTGTTTCCACAACATCCCAAGTGCCAAGAGCAGTGCCTAATATGTGAGACGCTCCCCATAAATGTTTGGTGACTGATTCATGAATGAGATGTCAGGGTAACTGTGAGTAGGTTCAAAGACACACACAGCCTTAAGGAAAGAATGGAAGAGCTGAAAGAATAGAATGTCTACACGGACACAGAGCTCGGGACTGACAGATGGAAGGTTTAGCCTGAACAACCACCACAGGTAGATGAGGAAGCAAGTATTAAGCAGCATATCAATACTGGATTGGGATGCAGAGGTCCTGAGTTTGCATATCAGCTTTAGTATTTAGCCACCACTGAACAAATGTTGGGGGGAAAAATGAAAAGAATACAAAATTCAGTAAGATTGCAAAGAAAGTGCATGAATCCAGTCAAGCATTCCTTGAAAACGCACATGCACATAACACCCCACAAAAGTATTTACAATTTCAGAAATAGGTTACAATTTTAACTAGATACAATGAACTTGAACATGCCTTCTGGTTAGCACTACACTAATTCCAACATTCCAGCTGTGGTTATAGGAGGATCATTTCTAGAAGTTTTTTTTGCTCTCCAGCCCCAGGTTCCAGGTTTTAGTGTCTGAAAATCACTTTATTATAGCCCAAGTCTATGAACTGACAATCTCAGACTGTCTGAGATGGCTGCTGGATTGTTAATGTAGGAAGACTCAGAAATGCAAACTAAATTTAATATTCAGTACTAAAACATTTTGTTAAATTCAGAATCATCTATGTGTTTCTTACTTATGGTATTCATAATGTTTAAGAGTAACTGAAATATTGGTTTATAATTTGTGAAAATTATTAGAGAATTGAAACTAATCAAGAATACTGGAATGTCAAAGGGAACATGATTTTGTTTACTCAGTTTAATGTGTTAAGTTCATAACAGTTCTGATAATTTTTAGCTCAGTGACCTTGAGAAAGTTACTCAACATCTCAATATCTTTGTTTCTTCTTTTATAAAATAGAAATTATAATCACTAGCTACCTCATGGGATGATTGTGAGAATTAAATGAATGAATATAAATAAAAGTTTACAAGAGCATCTGGTACAGACTAAGCACTGAACGAATGTTAGCTGTCAGGGTTTAGGAAGGTTTTTCAACTTAAGGTTGTTACGTCTACCCTTTCAAGTGTTTGGATCATTTAAGAGAAGAAATCATTACATTATAAGTGCTTAAAGGAATTTAATGAACAGAATTGTAAATACCATTGATTATTTTAGGTGTTTTAATCTGTTGAAACTGAGTTCATTGCTATTTTGATGCATGTAAAATTGTTTGTATTTTTATATTTTAAATATATATGTTTATTTATTTAAATAGTAGATATATTGATAAAGTAAATACACATTAACTTCATGTTAAATAGTAGATATATTGATAAAGTAAATATACATTAACTTCACGTTAAATAGTAAATATATTGATAAAGTAAATAGTAGTGGGAGTAGGTATATTGATAAAGTAAATATACATAACTTTGTTAAATTAAAAGGCTAAAAGAAAGCTAATTTTTAAAATTTGACAAATTTAATAAAGAATATTAATTTACATCCCAAGTAACTAGAAGGAGATACTTTACTTATCAAAAATTATTTCTGCTCCCAACATGAAAAGAAATTTACATTGAAAAATACCGGTCAGTGTGAAGGTGAAATAGAGTATTACACCTAAGAATTTTTTTGTCTTCCAATATGTTAGGAAACTATCTGTACTTATTAGCTGGTTGGTAAGCTTGTTTTAATTTACCTATTCCATATTTCCCAAGATTCGTGGACTATTTTATTTTTGCATATCTATTAAGTTTTTGGTGTGATGCTTTTTGAACGTGAGCTCTAGATCAATGACAGATTTAAAAATCAGTATCTTCGCTACATATGAGATGGTAACTTTTCTCTCACACAGGAGCAAAGAGGGCAGGTGCAATGGGGTGGTAGAGAAATCCCCCCATGAAAGGTAGAAGCAAATAGAAGCAGAAGCCCTGGGACACAGGGGTTGTGACTCCTTGTCAGAACTGTCTGCACGTAAACATCCCTAAGGATGACAGGAAAAGACAGAGCCACTGTTCCTCAGGCCGTCACTTACCATCACCATTACTATTGCTATGACTGCTGTGAAAAAAATAGATAAAATGTCATTGATAATTTTTTAATTGGTAGTTATAATAATGTGTCATTTCAGCGAGTGGTGTGGAACTGGTGAAATATTTTTCTGACACTTTAGAATCCTGATGCATGTGAGTGGGACAATGACATCAGAATCTGGGGCATTCTTTCTCCTGCTCCCTCCATGCTTTTCTGATGCTCGTCTTTAGGACCCAGGACGCTGGCCTTTTGGAGTTTGTTGGCTCCGCCTGCGTCAGGCAAGTTCATGGCAGTTCTCTAGCATGGTACCTGAAGCCCTTTGATCTTTGGCATGTCCAGATGAAGGGAGACAATTCCCTTTCAGATATCTTATACCTTCCCCGACCTGAAAGTTGTCACTGTCATCTTCCTGCTCAGGTTTTCTCCCTTGGCCAATCTATAGGCTCTTTCAGAAAGAGTCTCCCATGAAGCATAGTTGTGGTTATGCTGTTTTCTGAAGCATTTTACATAACAATTTTGGCTCCAGCTCATTTTTACTAAATAAAAGTATGGTTCTTTTTTTAGTGTGTGTGTGTTTTCTTTGAAATTATTCTAATTGCTTGTTCTTGTGATTTTTATATGGTTGAGGTATGAGTTGAAAAATGACCCAAAAAAGGAATTTTTGAAGACTTTTTGTATCCTGTGTATTTTTTGAAGGTATCATAAAAACAAAGATGCAATGCTATTCCAAAATCAGAGAGGTAGAGGTGATCAGGGTTTCCACTGGAAAACTACACTTCAGAAATTGAGTATGGCTTCCATAACCTGAACAAAACTTTGGTGTTGAGTGACTGTTTGAAGTCACCTTAAAGGGTTTGATATCAGTCAACACACATCTTGAGATTTACATATTTAAGGCATATAAATGACAAAACGAAATACAGATCCCTGTATAAAAACTATGCTGGGCTTTAAGCAATTTAAGAGACAAAACATTTGTGTTAACTTCTACCACTGACCTGTTTCATCTTAATCACATATATTCAAAAACTTCAGTGGGGGTCAAAATTGGTTCTAAGGGGCAAAAAATCTTAGATATTACATTGGTTTGTGGCTGCATATAAACAGATAAGCATTGTATCTATGGTATTAAAATTTCCTGAAGAGAAGAAGAGATGATTAGGAAAAATGCCTAAAAAGGGTTATTGGCAAGAGAATGATACTAAAATAACCTTGAGAAACGATGATTTAAATCAAGATCACGAGGAATTGATGAAATTATTGAAAGTTCATTTCTGTGACACTTCTCAGTCCTCATTTTGGAGTTGATGTTTCACAAACAGAATTCACTGCCTATGTGACTGTTTCTGCTGATTTGTGTCTTTCTCACAGCCATGCAATTTTTGGTGTTTCTTAGCTGACATGTTGGGAGATGGACACATATCTGAAATTCAAAATGACGTTTTCCAGTGGTTCATTTGAACTTCATACTGGCCTATGAAAATTCTAGATTTCCATGACTGGACTCCATTGGCCACATGTCAACATTCATAATTTGTAATCACTTGTAATTTGTAAGAACTCCTAATTTCCACTCCTACTCAATCCAAGCTCCAAGTCCAATACCACCCCTTTATAATGAAACCTAAATAGAATGTCAAGGTCCAGAGTGTAATTCCCATATCTGAGATGGCAGTAGCAAGTACATATGTAATTATGATACCAACCACACTGGATTATAATTGTTTCTGAATCCATCTTACATTCTACATTGAGAGCTCTCAGTGGGTGGCAAGCACTTCTCTATCCATGTCTACATGCCTAAAGTCTAAATGCTAAGCAGTAAATACAGGGTGGCACTACATCTCGGTAATATTTGGGGGTCCATGGGCAAAGGCATCTACAGTCCAAGGGAAAAAAGAAGTGATGACCAACCCTCCTTTTTGGTTACTGCAGTACTTTTATAGAAAATATTTCTCAATGAAACTGCTTCATGGTCTAAACTGCAAACAGGTACAACCCTCCAACTGTTGTTTGCCAGTGGGATTTACTATTTTGTTCAGACTGCAAATGTTCAAAATCAAATACATTCTCTTTTTTGCTCTACCATTTCTCTTCCTTTCCTTTCAGTTTGGATAAAGGCATCAACATTCACCAGTCTCCAAAACCAGAAACCCGGATGTTGATCTGGCGTCATCCCGGTCCCCACGCCATTTGATCTCTCTCCTATGTCTTTCATACATCATTCATCTTTTCTCAACTTCCAGTGAGAGAGGAACAGCTTAATAAAAGCATATTCCTTCTCTGGTTGCTGTAGGAAGTTTGCTATGGGTACAAAGGCATGGCCTTCTCCAAGCTCTGCAGGGGGTAGAGGGTGGTGGCAGTTACAGTGTTACCGTTCAGTAATGTTTGGAAAGGAATGTACAATTTCAGAATCAAAAGATCATTTTTATTTCACCCAGGAAGGGAAAGCAGGAGAAGAGGGCATGCTTGCTGGACTGCCTTTGTAGGAATAATGGACTTTTAAAAATTGAAGTCTCACTCAATGCTTGCTATCCCTAAAACTTCTCTGTAAAACACTTCGTACACACACACATGCACAGACACATTATACACTAGGCATAATTGGCTAATACAAATGATTATGTATGTACACCTGAATTACAAAACATAATTACAAACAGATTATACTTTCTAAAACCGCTTTATCCATTTTTGAGCAACTATATTCCTTCTTAGATACTCACAGCCCTTTATCATATAATTTTTATTGGCTTTATTCCATACTACTCTACGAAATGTATGTGAGCAGGCTATCACATGGGAGCAGCATGATATTTTTTTCAAAGTTTAATTATACATCACTCTATAAAGAACTGTCTTCATAAATCTTAATGTCACTGTTTTTTTTCTTCCAAAAACTTCCAGAAAATCAAATTGCTGAGTCATGGATCACAAGCATTTTTAAGACTTTGAGTGGGTACTGCTGCATTTTCTTCCAGAAAGGTTGCATAAATTCACACACAAAATATATTAAAGACAATATTTTAAAACCACAGTGACCTACCTTCACAATACGGTACCAATGTGGCATTCCAGGTCACACCACAGCAGATAGAATGACTTTCTTTGTGGTAATAGGGGATTCTCTTTTCCTGGAAATGTGGAGGTAAAGTTACAGAGTAGCTTATGGCAACAGCCTTGATTTAGGGCTCAAACTACAAAGTAGTATTCATCCCTACTTTATGCTTTCACACCAACACATTCTGTTTAACTTTCCCAGCTAGGTTGGAACTAGCACCTTCAGGACTATATCTGAATCTTTTGGGACAAGATAAACAGAGAAGAGAAGGAAATAAATTAAAATACACGTAAACATCCTCCAAATAGACTCTCAACTAAGAGTCTGAAAGGCAACTTTGTAAATTATGCCTGTATCTGTATATGATCTCATCATCTACATGTCAAATACGTCTGAATCCCAAACTGTGGAAAGATTTGGGGACCTCATATTAGTCTTATCAGATACCTTTTCCCTCAGAAATAAAATTGAAGGGAAGTCATTTAGGTCCTGGACTTTATAGAGCCATTTCTTTCCAGTGCTCCAAGTATTTCACATAGGTGACAAGTGCAATCATTTGTTAATTCTAAATCACGCTGACTTTATCTCCATAGTACATTTAGGGCTCCTTTCTCACACTTGTTACCCTGATAGACAGAGACATTATTTCCCATTTCTCCTTTGCTGTCATTGTTAGTAATGAGAGAATAGCCAAATAGGGGAAATGTCCAAAAGTAGAGGACCAACTTATAGAAAAATCAACTCATGGCCCTGGGGTCCTTCTGCAGAAATGGCATTCTAATATCAAACAGGTAATGTGACACTGTTGAGGTGACTAGACCTCAAGCTACAGAATCCATTGGGCCAGCCATTCTGTACCACTCCTTTTATAGACAAAACCCATAAAAGTTTACAGTCAGGAAAGAAACCTTCAAAGAGTTTCATCTCTTCAAAGGATCAATTTTCATAATTAAGCCCACAATTTAAGGCAGCAAAATATATTTAGTGGGAATGCAGCCTGGTGATTATCTGTACAAAATAAGTAGTTCTCAACACAAAAAGAGAATTTGCACGTGCACCCTCCTCTTTGTAACAGCAATCCTTCACTTTGCACATGAGGCCATATATTGTGCAGACGTGACTCTGTAAAACATTCTGGAGCCACTGTGATTTAGCTGGTTGGTATTTGCCTAAGTAGGTTATTAGAGTACAAGTGCTGACCTGGGGCAAATTCAAGTTCTTTATTGTCTTACAGCTAAATATGTGTTTCTTAAAACCAGAGCAATTTACAAATTGATAGGTTTATAGTTAAAATGTTCAAGGACAAGTACTCAAAAAAAAAAATCCAACCTTTATAATAACAAGTTTTCTTATGACTTTATTCTTTTTAAGTCTCCAACTTATAAGCATATGATGCCCAAGTAGCCTAAAACTACTAACAATTATCCCTTTTTTATCCTGCTTCTGAAATACCTGCTAAAAGCATTGCTATGAATGCCTACCAGGATACTTATAGAAAATGTGTTGTTTCAAAATCAAAAGAAAGAAAGAAACTCTGAAAAGCAGAAATCATGGAGAGTGAATAATTTTAAAGAATGACCCTTGGAAGAAGTGGTCTTGGTAAGTGTGTGTTGGACAGATCCCTCCCAAGTGTGTGCAGGACACTGGAATGGTATCTTTTCATTTTATCACGTCTGTTTGCATTTCAATTCTTAGGGGTATATTATGGAAAGCTTCTTAGAGTTCCAGGAATTTCCATTCCTTAAAAATTTCTACATTTCTGTAAGAGCTATTTAAAATAAAATGCTGGTCGACCTGGAAGACAGTTTACAAATGTATAACCCTCTCTACCATTGCACAGCAAGTCTAAATTATTCCTTAGCTCCCTTCTTACCACGTGAAAACTTGGTGTCTTGCACACATAAAAAAGGCTTTAAAATTAATAATTTTATTTCCCTGGTGGAAAAGTAGCAACATATATGCCAAAGGTACACATATGGGGTTCATTTTTTAAAATGTGCATTGAAATACTGGCTACTTAGAATACCCAGTATATCAAGTTTAGGTTAACAACCTGAGCAATGATGAATTAGGAGTAGAAGGGTTGGTGCAGAAGTGTAAATAGCCTTTTTTAAATTTAAAATGGCTCTCCAATAAATAAGATGGCATATTTTCTTTAAAAAAAAAGTTTCACTGACTCCCACCTAACAGGTGTAATATAAGGGTATATGACTCATGACCTGGGTAAAGGACTCAACTACAACTTACATGTTACCTAACAAATAAGTACAAACAATGTAGCCTAATCATATATACCCTTATATTGATCCAAAATTTTAAAAATTTGTTTATTTAATAGTTTCTTGAAATTTTAGTGACAGATTATTCACAAAGCAGATCCAAAGTGATAAATGAGAAAAGGCAATAGTAACAGCTAACAGTACGGGGCACTCAAATTTATGGTCAGCAATAAGTATGCTCATGAATCAAAATATTGAATGCTCTATATTATATAGAAAATAAATAGTTACTACTAATTCTGACCCAAAGAAAGAAGAATTCTATGCATCTTCCCAAGACATTTCTAAGTAGCTAAGGGCAAATCATACATTGAATGGTTGATGCAATGGGGATTTTTTTGCCTATAGGAAAATAAATATCAAGGGGTAACATAAGAGTACAAAGAAATAAACTTGTTCTTAATTCAAAAGTCAGAAAAGAATCAAAAGTACAGAAATACAGACCTAAGATTAGCATAACCTAAGAAGAACATTTCACAACTACAGTTGGCTAACAATAAAATTGACTCCTTATGAAGTTGTTTGTTTCTTGTCACAGATGTTCTATGGACTTTTAACAAAGTTTAGATGATTATTGTTCAAGGAAGTTTAATAAAAGCATTTTATATTTCATTTCTCCATATTTATTAACTGTCTATTATATGCCAAGCATGTAGAATTATTAGAACCATGTGCTACTAGAAAGGCAAATCTATTTTGCATCATACCTGTCACTGGTAAATGCCACATCCTACCACATGAACTCAGGGTTGACCACTACAAAACCCTAAACTCTTGCCAATCCTGGGAGGGTTGGGCTGCCAATACAATGCAGACCAGAACAAAGTCTGCCTTGAAGTCACAATAGGATGGATGTCAAGGAATTGGCAATTTATTGGACTAATATTCTGGCTAAAATATTCTGACTACATAATCATCTCAAGATTATGTTGTGTGTTTGAACAGAGTTCTGTTTATACAACAGTACAAACCTCTCTCCTTGCTTAGGACAGTAAAATCATACAAAATGAGAAAACAATATTGTTATGCACAAGGGTCATTTTACACAACACCATGCAAAGTGAAGACTGCCTGTGCCTATGCTTTGTGACAGATGCCGCTGGGTGCCATTTATGCTGTCTATCACCTCTTCTCTCTCACGTGTCTTTGGTCTCACTTGGTTTAGAAAAGTAAGATCATAAAGAGTATACATTTACCTGGGATAGTCCTGACTTACACCTGTTGCTTCAATGCAATAATTAATATGGCCCCTTTTGCTCACAAACCCATCCCAGCTTGAATAATTCACTGTATTGCGACCTAGCTGTGACCCACTATGTTCTGGAGCAACTACAGATAGTCTTTGCCCTTTACTCTATATGTTGCCTAAACATATGAAATACCAAGAAGACTTTCCGAGTTAAGAAGCTAAACATTGGCTCTCATATCACAACTGTTAATTTTCAATTTACCTTGTATCCTAAGAAAATGACTGGAGTCCCTGGCATAATAGGTCTTCCTTGGATTCAGGCTAGTTAACAATACCAATTTGTTTACCTGTCTTAGAGAGTCTTGGGTCTACAAAAAGCTGACCCCCTAGCATACCTATAAATTTTCTATAAGCCATATATAATGTTGTATCTCATTAGTAAATGAATGGTTTATTCTATGAGTGCCTACCTGCCCTGAGAAAGATTATATATACTCAATCATATATGAAGATAATTGTCCAATACACTATCCAGATTTTCTTGCAGAAATCCTTAATTTACATAGAGCTCAATCATCAGCATTTTTTTTGGGGGGGGGCTTTTTTTTTTATTGTTGGGGATTCATTGAGGGTACAAGAAACCATGTTACACTGGTTGCATTTGTTAGGAAAAAACCCTCTTACAATCGTGTTTTGCCCCCCAAAGGTGTGGCACACACCAAGACCCCACCCCCCGTACTCCTTCCCTCTCTCTGCTCTCTTTTCCCCACCCCTCCCTCCTTCTTCCTCTCTCTGCTCTCCCCTTCCTTCACCCCCACCATGTCAATAATTGTCATTAATTGTCCTCATATCAAACTTGAGTACATGGGAATTATGCTTCTCCATTCTTGAGATGCTTTACTAAGAATAATGTGTTCCACTTCCATCCAGGTTAGTACAAAGGCTGTAAAGTCTCCATTTTTTTTAATGGCTGAATAGCATTCCATAGTGTACATATACCATAGCTTGTTAATCCATTCCTGGATTGGTGGGCATTTAGGTTGTTTCCACATTTTGGCGATCGTAAATTGAG
>CAUYON010009329.1:0-11927 GCA_963573935.1 Arctocebus calabarensis
ATGTCTTTATATAGTGATCAAGAAAATGCCATGAAGGCTATCTGTAACAGTACGATCAAAATATTTCTGATTGTATATGAAGCACATTGTGCCCTATGATTGCACCAATGTATACAATTATGATTCAATAAAATTATTAAAAAAAAAGAAAATAGTAACAATACTGAAACCTATGGGACATAGCTGAAACAATATTAAGAGGGAAGTTTATAACAATAAACATGTACATTAGAAAAGTAGAAAGATTTCATATAACCACTTAACAATGTATTTCATGGAATTAGGAATGTAAGACCAAACCAAACCCAAAATTAACAGAAGGAAAAATATAATGAATGTAAGTGTAGAAATAAACAAAATTGAAACAAAAAATGCTTTCAAAACTAAAAATCAACCAAACAAAATGTTTTTTAAACTATAAACAAAAACATCAATTATTTTTTAAACTCATCAAGAAAAAAAGAGAAAAGATCCAAATAAATAAAATAAGAAATGAAAAAGAAGATCTTGACATGCTGATAGACTTGGAGAAAGGAACTTTGACAGCTTGGTAAGGACAAAATCCCATCTGAAATGAGTCGAGGCAGTGGGAGAGGAAATGAGGCTTTTTTTTCTCCAAGCGGTGTGGCTGCCAAGCGGTGTTTCTTGGCCTTTTCTTTCACGCCATCCTATGCTAGATTAGGTTGTCTCATGGCCATCAGGAGCAGGGGTGACTTTCCAACAGTAGTTGCTTTCCTCCAACCCTTTAGAAAACACTGTTGTAAAAAAAGGATAGGGAAGCAAAGGCCCGGGAAGGACGCAGTACCCAGAGAGGATATCAGATTGTCTATTAATGGAGGTTTGGATTTCTGCCCTTGAACTCACTGTGAACGAAGGTGAGTTCACGGCCAATGCCCTTGAAAAACTGATTGTCGGTGGGGGAGAGGACTTGTGAACACTTCGCAGTGATCCAAAGCAGGTGACACAAGGGCAGAGTAGTCTCACCTGCTACTTGCTGTGATTGCAAGGAAGGAACAGCTAATTCTGACCAGAGGGATTGGAGTGGGGGCAGGTTAACAAGGGAGGAGCATTTAGGGAACAGCCTGGACCTGAGAACAGGTGAGGAAGCTGCTGTGTAATGAGGGACATCCAATGCCAGGGGGTTCATGCTTATACTCTGTAGGCAATAGGGAGCCATGGTGGGCTTTTGAGGAGGAGAGAGGCACGATCAAAGCCCCGTTTTATAATATATCTGGCAGCAATGTGAAAAATGAGATGGCTGTCCGAAAGTGGAGGGATTACTGAAGGAGCAGAATTCTGCCCCATGTGACTCACTTTTGCAGTGAGTCACTCTCAAGCCTTTCATGGGGAAATCTGATAAATTTCTAAATGAAGAATCACAGGCCTGCTAGTGGAGTAGGCCTAAGTTCTCCAAAACAGTGCTGATTTCAACTGCCCTGCACTTTTTTTTCTTTTCTTTCTTCTTCTTCTTCTTCTTCTTTTTTTTTTGAGATAGAGTCTCCTAGGCTAGAGTGCCTTGGTGTCAGCCTAGCTCACAGCAACCTCAGACTCCTGGGTTCAAGTGATCCTCTTGCCTCTAGCCTCCTGAGTAGCTGGGACTACATGTGTCTTACACAACACCCAGTTAATTTTTCAGCTTTTAGTAAAGACGAGGTCTTGCTCTTTCTCAGGCTGGTCTTGAACTCCTGAGCTCAAGGGACACTTCCACCATGGGCTCCCAGAGTCCTAGGATCACAGGTATAAGCCACCACATCCCACCTCCTGCTCTGAACTTTTAGATCTGAACTATTGTACTCTAATACCTCTAACGACAAATAGGGGTGGGTTTTCCCACATCAACCTATTTTCTGACACCACCTGGGTGTCCTACTGTTTAATTCCGACCCTCACTACCTGGAGTTTGAGTCAGATTCCACAGGTTAAGGGCCAGTCCCATCAGATCGTCCCCACTTCTGAATCCAGTTGCAAGTCCTGGGCCCATGTACCACTGACTGACCAGCTGTAAATCAGGAGTTCCCACAACCCCCTTGTGTGTTTAATAATTTGGTAGAATGACTCACAGGACTCAGTGTTAATAAGGAAAAAAACTTCTGAAAAATAATTTAAAGAAGTTTTTTCTGAGCCAATATGAGCAGCCATGGCCTAGAGCAATGTTTTTCAACTTTTTTCAACTCATGGCACACTTGAGCCTATAGTGAAACTTCTTGGCACTTCTTCTAAATTATATTGATCAAAAAAAGAGTAAAAAACAAAATATACTTACTGTGCTTTGAACTTCTTTCATAAATAATTTAATTAATGATCTTTAAAAGTTTTCAAGGCACCCCTAAGATCATCTCATGGTATGCCAATAGGCACTCCCATTGAAAATCACTGGCCAACAGATACACAAACCCAGGAAGTCTTGTCTTTTTTTTCTTTTTTGAGACAGAGCCTCAAGCTGTCGCCCTGGGTAGAGTGCTGTGGCATCACAGCTCACAGCAACCTCCAACTCCTGGCCTCAAGTGAGTCTCCTGCCTCCACCTCCAAAGTAGGTGGGACTTCAGGCGCCCGCCACAATGTCTGGCTATTTTTTGGTTGCAGCTGTCATTGTTGTTTGGCAGGCTCGGGCTGGATTCAGACCAGCCAGCTCAGGGTATGCGGCTGGTGCCTTAGCCACTTGAGCCACAGGCACCAAACCAGTCTTTTCTTTTTCTTTCTTTCTTTCTTTTTTTTTTTTTTTTGGTGATTTTTTTGTTTGTTTGTTCTTATTTTGTTTTGTTTTCTCTTTTGGTGATTTTTTTAAATTTGTATTTTATTTCAAATTAATATGAGGGTACAAATTTTTATGTTACTTGTTCTCACTTCCAGGGTAAAATTCCATTTGTAAAAGAGCCTCTCATCCAGGGGGCGTGTTATACACTCTCACAATGTGCATTAGGTGAGATCCCGCCTCCTGCCCTCCCTTTTTCTGCCAATTGTCTTCCCCCTTCCCTCCACTCCCCTCCCACCTCCTTTTACCCCCATAATAGACTATATTTGTGTTTTATAGTTCACATGAGTATGTAATTATTTATATATTGATTTCATATTTGTGTACAGTACATAGGATATTTATTTTTCCATTCTTGCGATACTTTACTAAGAAAAAACTATATCAACTCCATCCAGGTAAATGTAAAAATGTAAAGTGTCCGTCTGTTTAATGGCTGAATAGTATTCCATGGTATACTTATACCACAGTTTGCTGATCCATTCATGGGTTGATGGGCACTTAGGTTGCTTCCACGACTTGGCAATTATGAATTGAGCCACAATAAACATCCTGGTGCAAAAAAAAAAAAAAAAAGAAAAGAAAAAGAAGATCTTTCAACTGAGATACCACAGAAAATCAAAGAATCATTACAAACTATTACTAGCAACCATATGCCAACAAATTGGAAAACCTGATAGAAATGGATAAATTTCTGGACACATGCAACTTACCAATATTGCACCAAGAAAAAATAAAATTGCCTAAAAGACCAATTATGAGAAATGAGATTGAATCTGTAATAAAATGTCCCCCCATTAAAGAAAATGTCTTTACTGCTGAATTCTACCAAACATTCACAGAAGAATTAATACCAATTTTTCTCAAACTCTTTCAGGAAATTATAGCCCAATAAATATAGATGCTAAAGTCCTCAATGAAATACTAGCAAACAAAATCCGGGGCACATTTAAAAGGTCATCTAATCTGGTCAAGTGAAATTTATTCTGAGGATGCAAGGATGGTTCACCAAATACCAATCAATAAGCATAATACATCACATTAAGAGACTAAAAATAAAAAAACACGACTCGGTGCCTGTGGCTCAATGGGCTAAGGCACCAGCCACATACACCTGAGCTGGCGGGTTCGAATCCAGCCCGGGCCCGCCAAACAACAATGACGGCTGCAACCAAAAAATGGCCGGGCGTCGTGGCGAGCACCTGCAGTCCCAGCTACTTAGGAGGCAGAGGCAAGAGACTTGCTTGAGCCCAGGAATTGGAGGTTGCTGTGAGCTGTGATGCCACAGCACTCTATGCAGGGTGACAGCCTGAGGCTCTGTCTCAAAAAAAAATAAAAATAAAAAAACACATGCTCTTATCAATGAACACATAAAAGTATTTGATTAAATTCAACATCCATTCATGATAAAAACTTTCAATGAGTTAGGTTCCTAACTTGAGGTACCTTACATATCTAAAATTTGAGGAATGTACCTAAAAATGCTATAGGCCATAGAGGACAAAACCAGAACAATGTCACTATGAACTGGGAAAAGTTGCAAGCTTTTCTTCTAAGATCTGGAATAAGACAGAATGCCCTCCTTTGGCATTTTTATTCAACATAGTACGGTAAGTACTAGCCAGAGCAATTGACAAGATAATTTATCTCTCAGCATATTAAAAAAAACCCTTCAAAATGGATTAAAAACTTAAATGTAAATCCTAAAACTATGAAACTACTAGAAAAACTACTAGGGGAAATGTGGTTCTCAGTCTTGTTAAGCCGTGACCCTTTAATACAGTTCTTCATGTTATGGTGACTCTCAATCATAAAATTATTTTTGTTGCTATGGTTGGGGGTCACCACAACAAGAGGAACTGTATTAAAGGATTACAGCATTAGGCAGGTTGAGAACCACTGCTTTAGGACATTGGTCTGGGCAAAGATGTTATGAGTAAGACCTTAAAAGCATAGACAACAGACACAAAAATAGACAAATAGGCCTACATTAAACTAAAAATCTGTACAGTAAAGAAAAACAATCAACAAAGTTATCTTACAGAATTGGAGAAAATATTTGCAAACTATTCATCTAAGAAGGGATTGATATGGAGAATATATGAGGAACTAAAAATACTCAACAGAGAAAAGCCAAATAATTTTATTAAAAAATGGAGAAATGAACTAAATATACAGCTCTCAAAAGAAGACATGCCAGTGACCAAAGGTAGATGAAAAATATTGATAATCATCTGAGTCTGTGGGGAGTCACACCTTTTCGCTGGAAGGGGTCTTGCCTCAATGTTAATGGCTGCTGACTGGTTAGGGTGGTTGCTGAAGGTTGAGGTGTTTGTAAAATTTCTTAAAATATGACCACAGTGAAGTTTGCTACATTGATTGGCTCTTCCTTTTATGAAAGATTTCTCCGTGGCATGTGATGCTGTTTTGATGGCCTTGTACCACAGTAGGACTTCTTTCGGAATTTGAGTCATTTTTCTGAAACCCTGCCACTAATTTATCAACTAAATTTATCCAATATTCTAAATCCTTCATTGTCATTTCCCCAGTGTTCATAGCATCTTCACCAGGAGTACATTCCATCTCAAAAAACACTTTCATTGCTCAGTTATTATAAGCAGCTCTTCATCCAATCAAATTTCATCATGAGATTATAGCAATTTAATCACATCTTCAGGCTCTACTTCTAAATAGAATTCTCTTACTATTTTCATCATATCTGCAGTTACTTCTCCATTTACATTTTGAATCCCTCAGTCATTTATGAAAATTGGAAACAACTTCTTCCAAACCCCTTTGATGTTGATATTTTGACTTCCTCCCATGAATCATGAATCTTCTTTATTACATCTAGAATGGTAAATCCTTTCCAAAAGTTTTTCAATTTAATTTGCCCAAATCCATCAGGAATCAGTGTCTAAGGCAGTTGTAGCCTTATGAAATGCATTTCTTAAATAATAAGGCTTGAAAGTTAAAATTACTCTGATCCATAGCTGCAGAAAAGATGATGTATTAGCAGGCATGAAAACAACAGTAATCTTGTGTATCCCCATCAGAACTTTTGGGTGATCAGATGCAATGTCAATAAGCAATATTATTTTGAAAGAATTCTTTTTTTCTGAGCAGTAGTTCTCAACAATGGGCTTCAAATATTTAGCAAACCATACTGTAAACAGATGTGCTGTCATCATGCTTTGTAGTTCCATGTGTAGAGCACAGGCAGAGTAGATTTAGCAATTAAGACCTTTTGGTTTTTCTGAGCGGTAAACAAGCATTGGCTCCAACTTAAAGTCACCAGCTGCACCTGCTCCTAATAAGGGAATCACCCTCTTCTTTGAAGCTTTGAAGCCAGGCATTGAGTTCTCTCTACCTATGAAAGTCCTAGAAGGCATCTTCATTCAGTTAAAGGCTGTTTCCCCTTCATTGAAAATCTACTGTTTAGTGTATCTATCTTTATCAGTGATCTTAGCTAGATCTCTGGATAACTTGCTGTGGCTTCTGCAGTAGGACTTGCTTCTTCACCAGGTATTTTTATGTTATGAAGATGGCTTCTGTCCTTAAGCCACATGAACCAACCTCTGCTAGCCTCAGACTCTTCTGCAGCTTCCTTATCTCTGTCTGGTTTCATAGGACTGAAAGAGAGCTATAGCCCTTGCTCTAGATTAGGCTTTGGCTTAAGGGACTGTTGTGTCTGGTTGGATCTATCCAGACACTAAAACTAAGACTTTCTCCATTTCAGCAATCAGGCTGATTCATTTTGTTACCACTTGTGTGTTCACTGCAGTAGCACTTTTAATTTCCATTGAGAAATTTTCCTTTATATTCACAACTTGGCTATTGGTGGAAGAAGCCTAGCTTTTAGTGTATCTTGGCTTTTGGCATGTCTTTCTCACCAACTTAACCACTTCTAGCTTTTGATGTTGTGTAACTCTTCCTTTTGCTTGAACACTTCTAGCACAGTATAGGGTTATGTAGTGGTCTAATTCAATATTGGTGTATTTCAGGGAATGGAGAGACCTGAGGAGAGGGAGAAGGTAGTCAACACATACACAACATTTGTTGATTAAATTTGCTATCTGACATTGCCATGGCTCATGGTGCCCCAAAGCAATGACAATAGTAATGTCAAAGATTACTGATCATACATAACCTTAGCAGATATGATGGTAATAAAAAATTTGAAATATCATGAGAATTACCAAAATGTGACAGAGACATAAAATGAGAAGATGCCTATGGGGAAAAATGGCACTGATAGAATTACTATATGCAGGATTGGCACAAATCTTTTAATTTGTTAAAAAATGCAATATCTGCAAAGAGCAATAAAGTCAAACACAACAAAATGAGGTGTGCCTGTATTTGGTGCACATGCCATTATCTAATTCTCTTTATCACGTTCCCAGTGAAGAATGACTTATCCCTTGCACTGGCTAATATGCATAAGACTGTGTGTTTCACATTATTTCCCTCACTCTTGTTAATATTTCTCAGCTCTGTGCCTGTGTCTGACACGTATAGGCATGAGCAGTGGGCCCCCTTAAGAAATAGGTCAAGGATTAAGATGAAGCTTGGTGAGTCAAACGAGGAGTGAGAATCAGGCCACAGAGCAGGTAAAAAAAGGCAGGCAAATCAGATCTTGGGCCACCATGTCCCAGAAAACAAAAAAATGCAGGTGGCCTACCATCCAAGGGAGAGTTGGGACTTTGCATACGTGTAAGAGGTAAAGAAAAGCAAGCAAGAAAAGGAGGGTTGTAAGATGCCAGCTGTAAAATGATGCTGTTTACTGAAACCATGGTTTATTCCAGAAGTTTATATATGCTTTTTGTTAAGCTGAAAATTGTTCCCTGGAGTGGCTGCTTCTGGACCTGTAGGTAGAGGTTAAGTTGAGTGGAGTGTGAGGTAGAAATCAAAGGAACAGAAAGAAAATCAGTTCTTTAGGTACAATCACTCTAATGTTCATGTAATTTTGGATATCTCTTGAATCTAAAATTACTGGGATGACCCAGGAGTATTGCTGTCTGGAAGGGATAGCACCAATCATATTGCAATTTAGATTTTAGAAACATTTATATGGGCTAAAATATTGAAAACATGGAAGGCATCAATAAAGGAAGGCTGCATGCTGGGAGAGAGAAGGGTCTAAAAATATAAAAATACAATGTGAGAAGATTATGGGCCATCTCCAGAGGAGGTTAATTCAATGGCTTTCTGAAATCAAGAATGACCAACTTCTTTCACTGTTTCCATGTTTATCCTCAGGGGGTTGCTCCATCTTCAGTCTCATCTGTCCCATGGTGTTGAGATGTCAGCTACTACTCCATAGTCACATACAGACACAACCACCAGTGGAGGATTATGACCACTAGCTCTTTCTGGTTATGCTTCTTTACAGAAAGGTCCCAGTAGATTTCTCTTCCCATCTTTTTGGCCTATTTACGCCTAAGTCAATCATTGGCAAGGAGAATGAGATTTTTATGGTTGGCATATATTGTGTTGGGAAAAGAGGGTGATTCGGTAGGGGAGTTTGAGTAGGTAGCTTTAACAGCAATGTTTGTAAAAGGAATTTAGGGAGTTTTGGAAACTCTTAGACCTGGGCCTTTTGTGATGGCCAGTGTCTAGAGTCTGGTGTGCATGCCACACTTATCTCACCTCTGATGTGTGTACTGAGTCACTGAACTGGGGTTTTGCTGAGAAACATATATGCAGGAAGGTAATAAATGGGTGGAAGCAGGGAGGCTGCTTCTCCAAGTCTTTGGAAGTGGAACACACCTGTTTCTTTTTATATTTCAGATGTGCATTAGGGGAACTTTCTTTGAGGGGATTTCCCTTAGCCTAAGTTATCTGATGATTCACTAGAGAAGGTGTTTCTCTTGGTCAAGGGACTATTCTGCATGGCTTTAAGGGCTAACAATGTGGATGCTGTTTCCTCAGACACCAGATCCCTCTTATTATCTAGATGTCATTCCATAGCTTTTTTTGCCCTTCCAGATCCCACTTGCCTTATTATAAGCCTAGGTTCATGTACTTTCCAAGATCAGCTTCAAATCAATAGGGAGAATGTACTTCCATTTGGGACTCTCAGCCATCTCTTTGGGGGAATTCAGGAGTAGTATACCCCTGATGGCACCCCTTGACTTAATAGGTAATTGTTGGGTTCAATTTCCCTCCTCCTGATGCTCATTCTTCTAAGAGTGTTTCAGGTTCAAAAAGGTCAAAGAGAATGGGCTTTCTTCCTAACCATTTTTTAATCATGTTTTTCACTAACCATTGATTTGGGTGCAACGCTCATGAGGTAATATTTTAGATTCGGAAGGGTGCCTGATTTCTGTTTTATCCTTTACTACTTAGTAGCACTTAGTTATAAATTCTTTTGTTAAATTCAATTGGAAAGTGAGATCACCCTTAACTCATTCTCAATTTCTTTCTGTGAAAAAAATCACAAAAGACACTTTCTATGTTCTGTCTCCTGAGATTTAAATGCCAGTCTAACCTCTTGTAACCTTGACACATTGTCCCAAGATGGTTTGACGATGAAGACATTTTGATGCCATAGGATATTTCATAACTTTAAATATTTTATAACAAATTAAATGTTAATTATATGCTGGTCAGGGAAGAAAATCACTGAAGTATTTAATTAACATTTAATTTATTAGTCATCAAATATTTAAGTAGCTTCTATCTGAGGGACTTTTATTCCTTATTAGTTGTAAGTTAGTAACAAGTTATCACCATTAGTTGCACAGTTCCTGCTATTCCAAGTTAAGTATGGTTTTTTAAGATTTCCTTTAAGAGATCTCTGCATACATGTACAGGCAGACCCTGAAAAGAAAGAATATATTTCTAAAACTATAAAAAAATTTCCGAAAGTCTTTTTGTGAGTTCAGTTGACTGTTCTTGAGTGTACTTTCTTACAAAATTTTTTCAATGTGATCTTCATGACCCCTATCAGCCTGGTTGACACAACTTTTATGAAATTTGTATGGTTAGTATAGTCACTCCTATATTATAGGGGTTGGAATCTCAGAGGGGTTGTGTGACTGTCCCGACATCACACAGTCTGGAATTTGAGGTGAAATGTGATCCTAGATATTCTGCTATGTTTCACATTAAGTGTCATGATCAATATCAGGAGGTATTTTAATCTCAGCAAAGTACTGATGGCACCTTAAGCAGGCCACTTTTACTTTTATTTCTAATTTGTTAGGAAAAGAAAATATAGCCTATAAACTATTTACCCTCAATAAATTTTTCTTAAAGAAAAATACAGTAAATGTTTGTAAATGATTTTTATAATTTTTATAATTTTTGTAAATGTTTTATGGACATAAGACCAAAATACTTTCTGTTTGGAGCCATATGGATTTCCATATATCTAATTAGTTATTGATTATATTACTAGTTTTTAAATTTTTTTTATTAAGGCATAAACACATAGATCATGTATACATTAATGCATTTGTGGGGTACAATGTGCTGATTTTATATACAATTTGAAATGCTTATATTGAACTAGTTAATATATCCTTCACTTCATTTACTTAATTTTTCCGTTAAGGTGTATTACTCAGTTTATTGATTGTATTGGTCAGTTCTTGTAGGTATTTGCTTATTTTTTATGTACCCATTTCTGAAAGAGGTATATCAAATATTTCTGCTATCATTGTATTTTTATTAAGTTCTCTTGCATTTTCAGTGATTTTTGCTTGACTTATTTATCTGTTGTTTTATTTGGTAACCACTGCATTAGCTTTACACATAGTGCATTCTTACTGCAAAATATCTCTTTGTTCTGTTTTATTTTGTATAAATTTTCCTGCTTAAAAAATGTTCCGTCCAGCTTTCCTTTTATTTATATTTTTCAAGCATCTCTTTGTAATATCTTTATTTTTAACCTCTCATTATAACTTTACATGTTTCTTGAAAGCTTAGAAATTTTTTTGAAAAAAAATCTTATATTTTTCTTTTATGTTTTAATGGAATCATGCACACTCTTGATGTTATTCTTTCTTGCTTGCTTTATGTTTCTTATTTATTACTTGGTTTAGTCCTCATTTTGTCCTGTTTATTGAGATCTAAATAATCAAAATACACAAAATGTTCATACTTGAAGGGGAAAATTTGATAATTTTTGACATACACACACAATGTAAAACTTGTAATAAATATTACAACATTTCTACCACTTGCAAAAGTTTCCTTGTGTTTCTTTATAACCCATTCCTTTCTTAATCCCTGTTTTTAGGCAAACATTGTTCTGCTTTTTGCTAATATAAATTAGTTTGAATCTTCTAAAATTTCATATGAATGGAATTATATAGTTTACAGTCTTTCTGACTGACTTCTTTCAAAATGGCATAGTGGCTTTGAGATTTACCTATTTTGTGCATGTAACAAAGGTTTATTTCTTTTATATTTCTTATAAGGATATATCACAATTTGTTCATACAATGATGTGTTGATAGACAGTTGGGTTGTTTCCAGGTTTTGGAGTTCATGAAGAAAACTGCTTTGAGTATTCACATAGAAGTCTGTGCATGGATATGTAATTTTATGTCTCTTGTTAAATACGTAGGAATAAAATGCCTGGGTTATATGATCATTATATGCCTAAATTTACAAGATAGCACCAGTTTTATAAAGTGGATAAACCACTTTACATTCTGAGAATATATGAGAATTTCTAGGTCTTCACCAACATAAAGATTATAATAGGACCCAAAGCCCAAAGTCTTCATGACGTAATATTCTCAATGCCTTGTTACCTGACATATAAAGAACCAGAAAAATGTGATCAATTTTTTAAAAAATAATTTTATTAAAACATAACTGTGTACATTGGTGCAATCATAGGGCAGAATATGCTTCATATACAATCAGAAATATTTTGATCGTACTGTAAGAGATAGCCTTCATGGCATTTTCTTGATCACTATATAAAGACATTGATACTCTACATTTAATAAGTTTCACCAGTACCCTGCTAAGATGCACCATAGATGTGATCCCACTAATTGTCCCCCTCCACCCAGCCTCCCCCCTCCCCTCCCCTCCCTTTCCCTTTTCCCTGTATTCTTGTGCTATAATTGGGTTTTAGCCTTCATATGAAAGCTATAAATTAGCTTCATATTAGGGCTGAGTACATTGGATACTTTTTCTTCCATTCTTGAGA
>CAUYON010009332.1:0-19491 GCA_963573935.1 Arctocebus calabarensis
GGAAGCTTGTCATCAATGGAAATCCCATAACCATCTTCCAGGAGCGAGATCCCTCCAAAATCAAATGGGGGGAGGCAGGCGCTGAGTATGTTGTGGAGTCCATTGGTGTCTTCACCACCATGGAGAAGGCTGGGGCTCACCTACGGGGGGGTGCCAAAAGGGTCATCATCTCTGCCCCTTCTGCTGATGTCCCCATGTTTGTGATGGATGTGAACCACAAGAAGTATGAAAACAAGTTCACTATTGTCAGCAATGCCTCCTGCACCACCAATTGCTTAGCCCCATTATTCAAGGTTATCCATGACAACTTCAGCATTGTAGAGGGACTCATGACCACAGTCTATGCCATCACTGCCACCCAGAAGACTGTGGATGGCCCTTCTAGGAAGATGTGGCATGATGGCCGCGGGGCTGTCCAGAACATCATCCCTACCTCAGTTGGTGCAGCCAAGGCTGTGGGCAAGGTCAGCCCTGAGCCAGATGGGAAGCTCACTGGCATGGCCTTCTGTGTCCCCACTGCCAATGTGTCAGTCGTGGATCTCACCTGCCATCTGGAGAAGGTGGCCAAATACGATGATATCAGGAAGGTGGTGAAGCAGGCATTGGAGGGCCCCTTAAGGGCATCCTGGGCTACACTAAGCACCAGGTTGTCTCCTCTGATTTCAACAGTGGCACCCATTCTTCCAACCTTTGATGCTGGGGCTGGCATTGCACTCAATGACCACTTTGTCAAACTCATTGCCTGGTATGACAATGAATTTGGCTACAGCAACAGGGTGGTAGACCTTATGGCCCACATGGCCTCCAAGGAGCCCCTGGACCACCAGCCCCAGACAGAGCAAGAGAGAAAGAGACAGGCCCTCAGCTGCTGAGGTGGCCCTGCCCACTCAGTCCCCACCTTACTGAGAATCTTTCCTCCATACAGTTTCCACACCAGATACCCTGAAGAATGGAGGGGTCTGGGGAGTCCCAACTTGTTATATACAAAAAAAAAAAGATATGTATTATTTCTTATATAGACCTATTGCACATTTACTAGACTACAGGATAGTGTAATCATCCGTGTGACTTACTTTCCTGTGATGGTTTGAAACCAAACCTACAATATCTCCAAGGTATACTTGAATATATTTTAAATTCGTGATTTTGAATAATTTTCTGAATACCACAGGTAATTCTATCACTGCTACAGATAAAATGTGGAATTTGATCAAAACATTGTTGTAAGACTCTGTGTGATTCTAACTGACTTGAATACTCTTTACCTACTTATCTACACAGATGGATTCTATAGGCATAATTTAAAGCAATATGCCAAATTTTCTTTAGAGATACATATACATTGGTAACTATTACGCATTTGAGTTCTAATTTTTCCTCCTGTAAATTAACATTATTCTAAAAATATCTTTGGATCAGATTATTCTCATACCAATTTTTTTTCTATTAAAATCTATTATTAAAAATTAGGACAAACCAATCAGGCAGTTTTTCCATTTTTTTTCCATAAGTACAGAAAGAAGTAATTTGGAAAGTATAAAACTTAAGGGTAGGTCAAAAAAACAAACAAGAAAACAAATAAAACAAAAGCAGCTTGATTCCTAAAACAAGATAAATTCTTGCAGTAACAAGTTGTTGACACTAGGTGTCACAGTCGACCGGATGTAAAGCTCAGGGCTCCCCAGCCAGGCAGGACAGTTGACAGAACCTTTAATGATAGGGCAGAAGGTGTTTCACAATAGCAAAGCTCTGGTTATTTCAAAAGATCTTGTGAAATCCTAAAAAAGTGTTAGTAACAAAATTATTTTAATTTGAAAGACAAAACCTAAACATTGTCAGCTCCAACTGATAATCTCTTTCAAATCCAAGCCCTCTCACCAGTGTTTATTCTTGCTCATGGACTAGTGGGGCATAGCTGAGTGATTGAGGGCATAACTCTTAAATCCCTGCTCCAAAATCCATTACCTGCACGGCCACAGGCAAACTATTAGATCAACACTAGCTATGTAATTTGTGATGCCCAGTGCAAAATGAAAATGAGGGCCCTTCATTTAACAATTAAGAGTTTCAAGATAGCAACAACAGAGCATTAAAGAAATGCAATTGACCAGGTCACATGCCCAGGAACCTGGCTCTGAAGTAACTTCTCCAAGCCTTTTCTATTTTCCTCTAGGTAACATTAAAGATAATGATAGCTCCTGCCTCAAGGACTTGTGAAGATTAAGTAGAATGATGCACCTAAAACACTAATCACAGCGCTTGGCACGCAGTGAACTCTACAAATGGAAGCTGTTGTTTTTATGTCCCTCATTAGGCTTCTATCCCTCTCCTGCTCCACGCCAATTCATTTTCCACCCTACAGCCAGAACAATCTTCTTTAGCACAGTTCTGATTATGCCCATGTCCTCTTTCTACAAAAAACAAATTCTCTTTGCCTACAGATCAAAAATCCAAAACTAACTCCAATCTGGTTTCCCAGCTTCACCTCCTACCATCTGTCTGCCTTCCTGGTCTCCCTCTGAGCTTAGTCTTACGCTTCTGTGCCTTTGCTCCCCCTATTCATTCTGCTAGAAATGCCCTCTCCCCAGAGATGTAGGGAATACACAGGAGTCTAAGTCACAGATCCCTCTAGAAGTGCTTACAATCTGGACTAGGAAACAGCATTACACAAGAGGTTTAGCAACAAAGCAAAATGGGAGTGGTCAAGGGGAAAATGTCACAGAAGTTCAGAAAGGCAAAGGTCATGACTAAAATGACAACTTTTAAAAAAAAAAAAGGAAATTACAGCATCATAGTAATTTATTTCATTTGTACATCTCATTAAGTTTTTGGAGTTTTTTTTAATCCGCACTTTTCACAATAAAATGCCACTTTTCTTTAAGAAAGCATTTCTTATAGTTTTTTTATTGTCAACTATATTATACCTAGATTATAAATTATATGTATCTACACACAGTTTCATGGATTCTTTTTCAAAAATATAATTTGTACTTTTTTTTTTTCTTTTTGAAGAAACAGAGTCTCGGCTCAGCGCATGTGGCTCAGCGGGCTAAGGCGCCAGCCATGTAAACCTGAGCTGGCGGGTTCGAATCCAGCCTGGGCCCACCAACCAACAATGATGGCTGCAACCATTGTGGCTCGTGCCTGTAGTCCCAGCTACTTGGGAGGCAGAGGCAGGAGACTCACTTGAGCCCAGGAATTGGAGGTTGCTGTGAGCTGTAATGCCACGACACTCTACCCAGGGCGACAGCTTGAGGCTCTGTCTCAAAAAAAAAAAAAAGAAACAGAGTCTCACTTTATGGTGCCGTTGTATCACACTGCTCACAGCAACCTCCAACTCCTGGGGTTAGGCAATTCTCTTGCTTGAGCCTTCCAAGTAGTTAGGACCACAGGTGCCCGCAACAACGCCCCGCTATTTTTTTGTTGCAGTTCGGCCAGGACCAGGTTTGAACTCACCACCCTCAGTACATGGGGTCGGTGTCCTACCCACTGAGCCACAGGCATCACCCTAAAATTCATACTTTTAAGTTTATTTAATGCTAAACTTGAAAGGGCAATGTGTTGCTTTTTAAGAGCAGTTTTAGGTTCACAGAAAAATGGAACAAAAAGTATATAGTGTTTCCTATATCTTCTACACCCTTCCCCCACATACACACAACCACCCCCACTATTTGATATTCTGCACCACAGTGGTATATTTATTACAATCAATAAATGAACCTGCATTGACAGATGGTCACCAAAATCCATAGATTACAATTAGTGTTCACTCATGGTATTGCACATCCCACAGCTTCTGACAAATGTACAATGACACATACCGACACGTGGTATCATACAAAATTGTTTCACTACCCCAAGAATCTTCTGTGCTCTATCTGTTCATCCCTTCGTCTCCACAACCCCTAGCAATCACTGATCATTTTACTATCTCCATAGTTTTACTTTTTCCAGAATGTCATATAATTAGAATCATATAGTATGTAACTTTTTCAAATAGACTTTTTTTACATGGCACTATGTATCATTTTAATTTTCCTCCATATCTTTTCAGGGTGCAATAAAAGAAAATATTTTAAAATGCAATTTATATTTAATTACAGAGCAGAATAATTTGGATCGTTTCTCTTTTTTTTTTTTTTTTTTTTTGAGACCGAGTCTCAAGCTGCCACCCTGGATAGAGTGCTATGGCATCACAACTCACAGCAACCTCCAATTCCTGGGCTCAAGCGAGTCTCCCGCCTCCACCTCCCAAGTAGCTGGGACCACAGGTGCCCGCCACAACCCCCGGCCATTTTTTGGTTGCAGCCGTCATTGTTGTTTGGCGGCCCGGGCTGGATTCAAACCTTCCAGCTCAGGTGTATATGGCTGGCATGTTAGCCAGATCATTTCTCTTTTTTACTTTAAAATATACTTAGGATTTGATGGACATTTATCAACAACTATTATGCTGAGGGCCTTTTTGTAAAGTAAGTTACTCGCATATACTAATTGTCAGAATTGGCCAAGATAGTGTGTTCCTACTGGCTCTCTTTGAGACAAGAATATGGTTTAAAACATCTAATTTTTTTTTTTCAATTGAGAAATTCAGTTTACCTTTTTAAAAGTCTGTGATGGGATAACTGCTGAATTTTTTTGTGTGTGTGGAGACAGAGTCTCACTTTTTCACCCTTGGTACAGTGCCATGGCATCACACAGCTCACAGCAATCTCCAACTCCTGGGGTTAGGCGATTCTCCTGCCTCAGCTTCCCGAGTAGCTGGGACTACAGGCGCCCACCACAATGCCCGGCTATTTTTCTGTTTTTGCAGTTTGGCCGAGGTCGGGTTTGAACCCTCCACCTTCGGTATATGGGGCCGGCGCCCTACTCGATGAGCCACAGGCGCCGCCCAACTGCTGAATTTTAGAAAAGCCTGTTTTATAATCATTACCTTTTCATACTCTGACCTCCTGGATCTGAGTAATGTCAGCCCTTACCTCATTATCTTTCTCCTTTGATGGAATTGCTACCACAAACATGCCATGGTTTACTTTTCATGTTCTTTAAACTACAGAAAGAAACACTCTACATACACCTTTATCATGTTTCTCAGATTCATTTATTACCATAGGCTGTAAAACACCGGCATGATAAAGAGGCTGAGAGAGAAGGAGAGGGTTTAGGTATTAAGGGAAAGAAATAAAGAATGATGAAAGGCTGGGATGAAACCAATTATCAAGTTCACTCTTGGGGTGCTGTGAGTGTATTTTATTCTGCAAATGGATGTCATGAGGTTAGAAAGCTTCATCACATATATACCATTTACTTAATAAGCACATACAAAGTATGGACGGGCATTATTCGGTAATATTTCGCTAATATTCTAACTGGAGTCTCTGTGCTCATTCAATTTGGGAGGGCCTCCTTACAAAGCATTCCTACTCATAAGTACAAAATTAGATGAACCTGCCCGAGAAGGCAGGTGTTAAACTTCCCTGTTTCTAACCATTGAGAGACTGAAGAACCAGCCTTCAGGCAGCCCGACTCTTCACCTCTCAGGGGTCCAAGACTGCTTCACGGCCCCTGATCTAAACTTCTCCATTAAAAAACCAGTTAATCTTGGTTGAATTGCCATGAGAGGAAAAGGCAAAATTAAATCTCTCCTTTTCACACAAGATTCTTCTTTCATGTTCTGCTTGCTGCCTATTTCCATCCACCATTTATGCCCTTTTTATTTTGTTTGCTGCCTCATTCTAGGGAGTTTTTCTAACATTCTTTTTCATCCACTAACCACAACTTGAAATTTATATATTACTGAAAGATACATGTAAATAAAATCCCATTTCCTAAACTCCTCTCCCTGCCCCCGAAAATTATAAAAGGACTAATGTTCTCACAGAACAGTGTGTTTGTTCATTCGATAGGCTTTTATGTGTAATATCATGCACGGTCCATGGAACACTAAGTAAGATGTGTCAGAAATAATTTCTACCTGCAAGGAACTCACATTCCAGTGGGGGAGAGAACTGGCAAATAAATTACTACAACAGTCCCCAACGGGTTGTAATAAAACTATATACAAGTTGCCATCAGAATCTGCCTTAAAAAATAAGTAGCAGTAACACAGAAGAGAAACCTTAGGGGTGAATAGATTACAGCAGATAGACAAGGAAGAAAGGAAAGGGCTTTTACACCAGGGGCTCTAACCAAAGGGTCCATAGTTCCACTGCACGGGTTTGAAGAATTTGGATGGGAAATTAATTTCCTTCCACTATAAATTTAGGCCACAAACTGGACGAGTGGGAGCAATACTTGTTACTTGTCACTAATAGAAACACAGATGTTGTCAACTCAGTTGATTCAGAGCCTTGAAATATTTATGCTCATCATCACTTTGAAATTATAGTGGTTATTAGGCCCACTGTGAGACCTTATTATTTTGTGCATTAATAAATAATATAACACAAACTTGTTTTCCTATGTTTTGATGACTGTAGTATGGGTTTTATGTAATAATGTGTATGTGGACGTATTTAAATACAATATTCTAAGAAAGGCTCCATAGATTCACCAGACTAAGGGGTCCCCTGGAAAACAAAACAAAACAAAGCAGGAAATTAACGAGATCAGGAACCTCTGCTCTAGACACGAGGAACAGAATATGCAAAGACAAGAGTATAGAGGATGAGGCCCTGTTCAGAATTCAATTCCCAGTGCTGTCCTTCTTTCTCCTGACTCTAAATTCTGTCTTCCTGCCCTCTTCTGCTTGGACAATTGTGAGTGTGGTCTTCCTCCAATCCATGGTGCCCACTTGCCCAGGATGCTCTCTGTAAAATGCCAAGATGATTGTGCCATTGCTACCCAGGCTGACGGCCATTAAGGAGAGCAAGACCAGCTTAGCCGTCATCTTTACCTCTCCCCGCAGTCCCCAGGGCTCCTCTGCAGAGCCCCTGGGTTCCATGCAACGCCATCAGAAAGCCCCTGGCCTGCCAGAGCAAGTGTGGCTTTCGGCATCATGCCCAGGACTTTCTACCCCCTCCATCTTCATCTCCGGCCCTGTGCCTCCCGAGCTTCATGCCTACAGCCACACTGAATCACTTTTCACTCTTTAAAAAGGTCATGCCCTCCTTTGCCTCCAACAGATGAGATATTTCCTCTGCCTGGGATACTACATATTACCATTTCTTTTTCCTGATTAACTCCTACTTATGTTAGGTGTCAGTTTAAAGGTCCCTTTCCTGTGGGAAGACTTCTCTACTCTGCACAAGAACAGCCTAATATACCACCTCTATTCCCCCTGCCCATGTGCTCCCTTGACGGTCTTTGCCTTCATTTGGTAATAGACTTTTTTTTTTTTTTTGAGACAGAGTCTCACTATGTCACCCTTGGTAAAGTGCCATGGCGTTACAGTTCACTGCAACCTCAAACTCTTGGGCTTAAGGATTCTCTTGCCTCAGCCACCTAAGTAGCTGAGATGACAGGTACCCACCACAATACCTGACTATTTTTTTGTTGCAGTTGTCCTTGTTGCTTAGCAGGCCTGGGCCAGGCTCGAACCCGCCAACCTCAGTGTACGTGGACAGCACCCAAACCACTGAGCTACAGGTGCCGCACCTGATAATAGACTTTTACTTCTCTGTGTTCCACAGAATAGTGTGCCCTCTTCTCTGGTTGGCACTCAGCCTCTACTCACTGTTTAAGTCCCCGCATGGTGCCTGATACACAATGGGCACTCAGTGGCTGTACACTGGTGAGATAAATGAAGCCAGAATTATTGTCTGAGCTTATATCAGCAAAAGGATTGAAAACCAAGGTAAAGAATCTGACCTTCATCCTCTAGACCTCTAGGGTTCTCAAACTATTAATTATGATCTGTTACTGGATTGTAGATAAATTTGGTAGTTAGCAATGATTTCTTGCATGAAATAAAATGTTATAGAATGGAATAGGATAGAATGGAAAATATCACCCTGCATCATAAACAGCAAGGGTAAGTTGGTTTCATAAAACTTTTACTTTAGTTATGCATGTCAGGTAGACATATGCATATCCTAAATAAGTATGGGGGTGTTGAGTCTTGATGTAGAATTTATTTCTTCCAGTGGGTCACATTAAAATGGTTTTACATTGCTCTGTAACCACATGGAAGGGTCTCGATTAAGGATGTGATGTGTTCAGCTGTGTGGTTTTGGAAGGTTTCTGTCAACTTAGTGTAAAGGGTATTTTGACAGCGATGTCTTTTGAGGCAATGGGAGCAGCTGAAAAACTACTGCAGCTGCCTGGGAAAAAACAAGAAAGGCACGACAGTGAGATCGAAAGGAGAAATATTCGAGAGGCAGAATCAGTGGACCTCCCTGACCGTTGGGTTGGGGGAGTGGATTTGTGAGGGGAACAGACGTTTTTTGGTATTCATGCCATTCACCAAGATCAAGTTACACAAAAAGGAGCTGGCCCACTGACAACATGAAAAAGGCCTGTGCGAATGTGGGGCAAAAGCCATTTTGAAAGACAGCTGGGTAGTTTCTTACAGATCTAAACACAGCCTTCCCGTATGACCCAGCAGTCATGCTCCTTGGAATATACACAAGGAGTTGAAAACTTGTGTCCATGTGAACGTTTGTCGAAGCTTTATTCATAAATGCCAACATTGGACGCAGCCCAGACTTGCTTCCGTAGGCGAATGGATAAACTAACTTGGACACATGTGGATGATGAAATGTTACTCAGTGCTTAAAAAAAAAATGATCCTTCAAGTCATAAAAAGACATTTAAGGAAAGTAAAGTGCATATCATTAAGTGAAGAAAGCCAGTCTGAAAAGGCTGCACACTGTGTGATCCCAATGTCTGCATGACATTCTGGAGACGGCAAATCTATAAAGATCGGTGGTTGCCAGGAGGGGGGTCAGAGCACCGAGGATTCTTAGGGCGGAATCTGTATGACACTAGCATGGTGAACATATGTCATTACAAATTTGTCCAAACCTAAAGATTGTTCCACACCAAGAACGTACCCAAATGTAAACTAGGAACAGTGGGTGGTAAAAATGTGTAAGTGTAGGTTCACTGATTGTAACAAACATACCGCTCTGGTGGACAATGTTAATGGGGGAGGCTATGCATATGTTGGAGCAGAGAACACAGGAAATGTCTGTACCTTCTGTTCAAATTTGCGGTGAACCTAAAAGTAGTCTAAAAATAAAGTTTACTGAAAGAGAGGGAATGGGCGGCGCCTGTGGCTCTGTGAGTAGGGCACCAGCCCCATATACCGAGGGTGGTGGGTTTAAACCTGGCCCCAGCCAAACTGCAACAACAACAAAAAATAAATAAATAAATAAATAAATAAAAGTCTTAAAAAAAAAAAAAAAGAAAGAAAGAGAGGGAATGAGGAGATAACCTGTGAAGAATTCATGTGGAATTTTATGGTAACAGCTAAAGAGATTTAGATTTCGGAAAGAAATCTAAACTAGGGGCATTTTCACGAGGAGCCATTTATCTCTTGTATTGCTTGGGTCCTCCTAGAAGCAGAAACCAAGATGGGATTAAACTTGCAAAGATGTTAACCAGGAGAAAATGCGAGGGAGACAGAAGGCGCTGGGAGAGCCAACGGTCAGCGGAGCGAAGGACGAGTGGCTGAAAGCCGGTGCCGTCTAAGGAAGGTGCAGGAAGAAACTTTGAGGAATCCTCAACCCGAAGTCTCTGCCATGCTCAGCTGTTGGCCAGGAGTGGCCCCTGGGAAGCACAGATCTCAGAGTGCAGCTGTTGGGACCCCAGTCAATTACTCTCTCTCATGGTCTGTGAGGGTATTCTCCCAGCCACCGTCACACTTTAATTAACAAACATGTATACATGAGTGTAAATAAAGCCCAGTGTTATAAACTGCTCTTTGCGATCAAGAAGATCTGATCTTTGCATCTCCTGCCCAGTTTCAGGCCCCTACTCTTCCCTTTTGGGTTTCTCTGTAGTTACCGACACTCACATACTAGCTATTTAGGAATTAATAGATGAACCTGTTCATCAGGAATTGCTCCTGCCTGTTTTTTTGGCCTACATATCTTAATTTGATCCTATATTTGGAAAGCAGGATGTTGTTTTGAGAGCTCTTTCTCTTCCTCTACTCCTCTTTGGGCAACTCTACTTGGCCACTACTCCTTGCCCATTTATTCCCAGATTAAAAGAAATTTCTATCTTGTCTTTTTACATTGGGCAAGATCTTCTCAACTGGGTATGAAGTGGTGGTGGCAGGATGGAAGGTTAAGGAGGAGCACTGTCCAATACTATGAAGCCTAGCTCTCCCATCAATTAACAGTGTAACCTTGGACAAATGATTTAATCTTTTTTCTTTTCTTTAGAGATGAATCTTGCTCTGTTGCCCTGGCTAGAGTGCAGTGCCATCATCATAACTCACATGCAACTTCAAATTCCTGAGCTCAAGCTATCCTCCTGCCTCAGCCTCCTGAGTAGCTGGGACTGCAGACACCCACCACAACGCCAGGCTAATTTTTTTCTATTTTTAGTAGAGTTGGGTTCTCACTCTTGCTCAGGTTGGTCTTGAACTCCCAAGCTCAAGCAATCCACCCACCTTGGCCTCCCAGAGTGCTAAGATTACAGGTATGAGCCCCCATGCCTGGCTGATTTAACCTTTCTTGCCTACAAAATAGGGATAACAATAATTGCTACCCATTGTGTTATTATAACAATAAATTGTATGTATCTTATATGTAACATACATAAACATGTTATTGTTTATAATGTGCTAGGTTATATATATGCATAATATAAATATGTATATAAATCATGTGCATATTTATGTGCACAGTGCCTGGTATATGGTAAGCTCTCAAAAAATTACCTATAATAATTATAATTAATATTACCATTGTTTTTACCTCCCTCCTATTAAACCTCATCATGTGTCTTCATGTTAATTTACTTATTAATTAAAAGTTTCTTAATGTATTTCCTATTTACCAAATTACATATAATAGCTACCATTTTTTGGCACTCACTTTGGGCACTTTTACAGTCTATATGATTTGACCATACCTGGCAGAACACTCAACCAAAACAGAGATTTTTTTTTTTTTTCTATTACAAGAAGTCTAGGGCTTAGGTAGTGGCTCCCTGATGACATCGTTGTCCCATGATGCTTTTGTCTTCCTATCCCACAGTCCTCTGAGCCATAAAATGGCTCCTTTGGCATAACATCTACATGTCAGGAGGGAAAAGAAAAGACAGTAAGGATGGAGGCCAAAGACTTTTTTTTCAATTTTTGATCAGGGCTGAGTTTGAACCTGCTACCTTCGGTATATGGGGCTGGCACCCTACTCCACTGAGCCACAGGTGCTACCCGAGGTCAAAGAGTTTTTCACTACAGTCCTCCAGTCTACCAACCGAGCTATTGAAGGAGTCACAAAGATTTTGCCCTCTCAGAGGTTTGCTATTTCATTTAACAAGGCAACTTCTCTGACCCATGACATCCAGCCCCCTCTCACTGGTCAAAATTGTATCCAATGACTACCTCTATCTGGAAAACAGACTAGGAAATAAAGTATTTTCAGGTGGGAACTGGCAGGCTTTACTAACTAGTCATAAGCCCCGAAAAAAGGTTTCTGATAAAACAAAAGATGGAGAAACCAGTCAAAACCAGTTGAAGCCTAGATGGAGACAAAAAAGAAAAAAAAGACCTCAGGTTACCCTCATTGCTCACTTTGAAACTACTTATAGTGCATTAGCATGCTAAAAAAACTCCCACTCAAGCCAGGAGAGTTTATAAATGTCATGTCAACGCTCAGAAATGGCCCTAGGTTTGAATGGGCGGAGGAACCCCTGCTAAACAGCCCCCACGTTGTCTGTGACGCCAATTTCTGTTAGGGTGGGTGCCTTTGGGATCACAGTCGGCCCTCATTCCCCCACCAGATGTTCTGGGGCCCTTGGCTTTTAGTCCTGGAGCCCTGCTGATTAGTCGCTTCCAGGCTTTCTCTTTGCCTTCTGTAGAATTTAGAGTATAGTTGCTCCCCTGGGCCTGATGGCTCTATCCGCTCTGACAACTCTGATTTTGGTCATCTTGTTTTCGTCTCTCCTTCTATACTTTGCTTGTTTTTTATTTTATTTTTTTTTTTTTTTGAGACAGTGTCTCACTATGTGGCCCTCAATAGAGTACTATGGCATCACAGCTCCCAGCAACCTCAAACTCTTGGGCATAAGCGATTCTCTTGCCTCAGCCTCCCAAGTAGCTGGGACTACAGGCACCCTCCACAATGCCCAGCTAATTTTTATTTTCGGTTGTAGTTGTCATTGTTGTCTAGCAGGCCTGGGCCGGGTTTGAACCTGCCAGCCTGGGTATGTGTGGCCGGCACCCTTCCCACTGAGCGACGGCCGCCGCCCTATACTTTGCTTGTTAAACATCTTTTTTTGTCGTATCCCCTTTACGGGTGGATACAGTCACCATTCTTCTGCTCACATGTATATCATAATTCACCTTCATCAAGTCCTTATAGCTAACCCTACTCCTCTCTGCAAAGTTAGCAACAATCACATTATTCACTTTCTTAGAGAAAAGGGGAAGGTGGGAATATGAGAAACAACAGGTTTTTTTGCTTGGCCTTGGAGGACCCGTATATCAGCTCAACGCCCTGATTAGATACAGGGTCATCTGCAGAGATTCTGAGGGATTGCCCTTTAGGGTGCCTCTTGAACAACTGGGATTAACTGAAGCTAGGAGGTCTAAAAGAGGAAGAAGCTTATTTTCTATTGCAATACTGCCTGGATCCAGTACAAAATGGGAGACCAGGAAATGTGGCCCAAGAGTGGTCCTTTGAAATGTAACACAATTTTACAATTGTACTTATCTATAAAAGAGAGGGAAAATGGGGAGAAGTTCCCAGTTATAGGCTTTTATGGCCGTCTACCAAGATCCACACTTGAGAAATAATTGTAGGGTGTGTCCGACTTATATTACTCATAGGCACCAAGAAACTGTACAGCACATCATGACGATTCTCTCCTGGCTGCTCCCCCCAGATGGCCTGTGGTCACCCACCTCCCCAGCCTTCAGTCTCCTGACTCTCAAGGTGGTTCTGCCAGTTCTCCAGGACAGGACCCCACTCTGGGGTCATCAGATACCTTCTTCCTTATCCAACCAGTCCCAAACTATGTCCTCTGCTGTCTAAAGAAGGAATCCCTTGGGGTGGTGCCTGTGGCTCAAAGGAGTAAGGCGTCAGCCCCATATGCTGGAGGTGGCCAGTTCAAACCCAGCCCCAACCAAAAACTGCAAAAAAAAAAAAAAAAGAAGAAGAAGAAGAAATCCCTTCTAGTTCTACTGGGAGTGGGGCCCCATATCATTCTCTAAAATTAAACCTGTGTCCATTGTGGGGAGGGGCTGACTGAGATGGGAGGAAGAGGATAGTACGTGGGCCTTTTTCTATGTCTGATTTGGCTTTATGTAGAGAAAGATTTGGCTGGTTTTCAGAGGATCCAGGGAGGTTTATTAAGGAATTTGCGAAGCTGACCCTACCTTTTGACTTGAGTTGGCATGACTTATAAATCTTATTGCCCACCTGCTATATAGCAGAAGAGAAACAAAGAATTCTAGGCACTTCCCGTGAACATGCCTATGGGTGGGGGGGCGCATGGAAGCAGGGTCAGGCTATTTATCATGCAGGGGAGACGCTGTTCCAGATCCGGACCCTCAGTGGAACTGCCAGAGGACGTCCCCAGATCTCAAGCATAGAAACCACATGCTGCTGGGAAGTGAAACCAATTGAAACCAGTAGACACTCACCAAAGATTATAGGGGAAGGAATTTTATTGTAACCGGCAGAGCCACAGCAGATTAGACTCTAAAATGGCAGGGCTCCCCGATCAGCTCTGTCCCTGTCCTTGCATCGGACTCATAAGCAGACAGACAAAAGAATCACCAGATTATTTCTCACTGGAGGTGCCAAATCACGTGCAGGTTTACGGAAGCAGAAGCAAGCAGCAAGTGTTAGCTTTAAGGACCTGGGAAGCTAAGTTTCATAAATTCTTAAGAGCTGGGTTACCATGGGGAGGACCCTGCACATGTGCCCTTAGGCTTCTCTGAGAAATTTGTATTTCTTTTAGACCTTGCTTTCCTCCGGTATTCTCCCTCAATGGATACCTTCTTGTCTGAGAGGCGGTATGAAGGAATGTGTGGGGAAGCCAGTTAATTATGACAAGGTGAGGGAAGTGACTCAAGGGAGGGATGGAAATCCCGCTCTGTGTCAGGGCGGTTGCTCGAGGCGCTCAGGAGATATACACTATTAACCCAGACCCAGACCCCCTAGAGGGGTGGGCTCGTCTGGGCATGCGTTTCATTTCCCATCTGCCCCTGACATCAGGACAAAGCTACAAAAGGCGGCTGTGGGCTCTCAAACTACTATGAGTCAACTTTTAAGACATGGCTTTTGGAGTTGACAATAATAAGGACAGGACAGATGAGGCAGGGAAATGCCCCAAAGGCCAAACTGTTGGCAGCCGCTTTAAGTTCCCTGCTACCTCTGCGTTACCCGTCCCAGAGAAATGTTGCCGGGTCAGCGGCATCTGGGATACCCAGAAGTGCGCCCACAGCTCGCTTGATCCTTGGGCCTGAATCAGGGTGCCTGATACACACAGGTGGGCCGTTGCAAGATTGGTGGCCCCAAGCTCCAAAGGGAGCCCCAAAGGTAGGCTGCCTGAACACTTCATGGCTGGGAGGGAGGGTGGAGCCTGAGGCCCCACAGCTCCTGCTGGGCGCCTTCATCTCCACAGAAGAGCCTCCAGGAAGCCTTGATGTGGCTGGCTAGAATACTCAGTCCTTACTGGACACAGGAGCTACTTCCTCTGTACTGACCCATTCCTCAGGGCCACTGTTCCTCTGTGCCTATACAGTAATGGGGATCCACAGTCAGCCAGAAATCAGGAGATTTTCTTACCCTCTTGGTTGCACCAGGGGGAACCCTACATTTTCCCAGAGGCTCTTACTTACGCCTGGTTGTACTTATGCCTTCTCTTACTTAGGGAAGAGATTTATTGTATCAATTACAGGCCACACTTCAACTTGGTAGAATTGCAACAGGAACAGGCCAGGGAGGAAACTCCTCCTGGCTCTCTGTACCTGCCTTAGTGTAGATAAAGAAGAGACTTCCCGATTTTTCTCCTACCTCTCAGCCGCGCTGGGGGGTTCGTGGCGCGCCGCCCCTGCACTCTGGGCCGAGATGAATGCTGCAGCAGAAGCCAAGTTCAACACCCTACTGGCCACCAACTCCTACAAGGTTACACACTCCAAACAAATATCCACCGAACACTGCAAAGTTTATTCCTGCTTTGAATGCCGTGACAAAACGACAGAAAATTCCAAACTAAGGAAAGCGAAATACGAGGCAACAGCATTTTAGGGGTTGCAGTACATTCTTATAAGTACGTAAAAGGTAAAATAGTGACCGACGAGAAAATCCAGGAAGCCAAAGAGGTCTACAAAGGACATTTCCAAGATGATGTCTTTAATGAAAAGGGGTGGAACTACATTCTTGAGAAATATGACAGACATCTTCCAATAGAAACAAAAAAATGTTCCTGAGGGCTCTGTCATTCCCAGAGGAAATGCTCTTTTCACAGAAGAAAATACAGACTTAGAGTGTGACTGGCTTACAAATTGGATAGAGACTATTCTTGTTCAGTCCTGGTATCCAATCACGGTGGCCACCAATTCTAGAGAGCAGAAGAAAATATTGGCCAACTATGTGTTAGAAGCTTCTGGTAACTTTAATGGACTGGAATACAAGTTACATGATTTCGTCTACAGAGGAGTGTCTTCCCAAGACTGCTGGCGTAAGAGCACCTGCTCATTTGGTTAACTTCAAAGGAACAGATAGAGTAGCAGGAATTGCTCTAATTAAAAAATATTATGGAACGAAAGATCCGGTTCCAGGCTACTCTGTTCCAGCAGCAGAACACAGAACCATAACAGCTTGGGGGAAAGACCATGAAAAAGATATTTTTGACCATATAGTAACACAGTTTTCATCAGTGCCTGTACCTGTGGTCAGTGATAGCTATGACATTTATAATGCCTGTGAGAAAATATAGGGGTGCAGATCTAAGACATTTAATAGTATCAAGAAGTACAGAGGCACCACTAATAATCAGACCCGATTCTGGAAACCTTTTGACAAAGTATTAAAGGTTTTGGATATTTTAGGTAAGCTGTTTCCTGTTACTGAAAACTCAAGGGGCTACAAGTTGCTGCCACCTTATTTTAGAGTTATTCAAGGAGATGGAGTAGATATTAAGACCTTACAAGAGATTGTAGAAAGCGTGAAGCAGAAAAAGTGGAGCATTGAAAATGTTTCTTTTGGTTCTGGTGGAGCTTTGCTAGAGAAGCTTCTAAGAGATCTCTTGAATTGTTCCTTCAAGTGTAGTTATGTTGTAACCAGTGGCCTTGGGATTAATGTCTTCAAGGACCCAGTTGCTGATCCCAACAAAAGGTCCAAAAAGGGATGATTGTCTTTACAAAGGACACCAACAGGGAATTTTGTTACACTTGAGGAAGGAACAGGTGACCTTGAAGAACATGGTCATGACCTTCTCCACACAGTCTTCAAGAATGGGAAGGTGACAAAGACCTACTCATTTGATGAAGTGAGAAAAAACGCACAGGTGAGCAGCAAACTGGACGCAGCACCACATTAGGCTGTGTGACTGGGTGTGAGGCGGGTACCATGTGTCTGTGTACACTTGTGTGAGTGCATGGATACACTGTGTGTGTGAGGATGTGAGACATGATGTTTATTGTACAGATCTGTGTTTTTTGATACATCACAGCCAAATTATTGGTTGGTTTATGGACATACTGCCCTTTCATTTTTTCCTTTATTTTCCAGTGTTTAGGTGATCTCAACTTAGGAAACATTACTTAACCATGTAAAAGATTAATGCTAAAGTAAGCTTTTTAGGGCCCTTGGCCAATAGGTAGTAATTTCATCAGGTATTCATCTTTTCACACGTAACAGAACTGAAAAACTTTTACATATTACTGGTGATCGCATAAAACAGATTTGCATAACTGATCATGATTGCTTTATGTTTATATTTAACTTGTAGTTTTGTGCAAACAAGATTGTGTAAAATATATTTAAAGTTGCAGAGAGTTAACAGTCTTTTCAACTTTTCATGATTTTTAGGAGCACAGACTTTCAAGAAAATACTTGAGGCTTGGCGCCTGTGGCTCAGTGGGCTAAGGCGCCAGCCACATACACCTGAGCTGGCAGGTTCGAATCCAGCCCGAGCCCGCCAAACAACAATGACGGCTGCAACCAAAAAATGGCCGGGCATTGTGGCGGGCGCCTGTAGTCCAGCTACTTGGGAGGCGGAGGCAAGAGACTCACTTGAGCCCAGGAATTGGAGGTTGCTGTGAGCTGTGATGCCAAAGCACTCTCTCCAGGGTGACAGCTTCAGGCTCTGTCTCAAAAAAAAAAAAAAAAAAAAGAAAATACTTGAAAATAAATTACATTGCCTTTTGTCCATTAATCGGCCAATAAAAAATGGCCTTAACAAAGTTGTTTGTGTTATTATACAATTTTGAAAATTACGTCGGGATAAACCCTATAGAATTACTAACCTCACTGCCCCTTGTAGAATATGTATTAATCATCCTACATTAAAGAAAATAATGGTTCTTACTGGAATGTCTAGAAACTGTACAGTTATTCTTTACCTTGGTCGTTGAATTGTACTAGTGAAACGCCAAATTTGAAAGGCCTGTACTGCAATTTTATATGTCAAATATTGCCTCTGGCTCTAATACGCACCTCAAGATTTTAAGGAGATAGTGTTTTTAGAGAGAATTTCTGCTTCTACTATAGAATATATATATAAATATAAAATATTGACAAAGTATTGTATTTTAAAGTAATTTCACTTCTGAATTTACTTTTACTTACTCTCTTCAAAAGGTTAAATATTTGGAATGCATGCTGTACCCCAGGAACAAGAACCTTGGCACAGGAACAAAAAGAGACTGTTATTGACATTTCGCCTTCTCAGACTGAAACAAGGCTGAGAATGTTTTTAGGAATGATAGGATTCTGTCAAATCTGGATCCCAATTTTGGGGTCTACTTTTTTATGTCATCTTGAAGAAGTGGAAATGAATTTTTGGTGGACAAACTATGCCTGCTACATTCTCATTTAATTCTACTTTTAAAAATGATACTCTGGTACTATGGGCTTGAATCTAGCATTCTATAATTTAGATAATGGCCGCATCACAGCCGATGTCAATTCAGTAGGAGGAAATAAATTATACGAGTTTTGAATTGAATTGATTAATTCACTTAGGACTTCTACGTAATACATATAGTAACTAATGGACAAGATCAGCGGTTCTCAACCTGTGGGTCACGACCCACAGGAACTGTATTAAAGGGTCGCGACATTAGGAAGGTTGAGAACCACTGGACTAGATTATCCACATATAAATGACCCATGACTTCTAAATAAAGCAGAATTTGAAACTAGCTGCTTAAACACTTAAACTACCTTTATGATGCCGTTACTACAGTGTATGACATGATAATTATATTGTTCTGAGTAGGAAAAATCAACCCCCACAGCCTATTGATTGCTTGTGTGTTACTTATATTTCACCTATCAGCCTCAAATCCTTTTTCAGGACAGGGAAAATATGAATACATAACCCAGGAACATTTCATTCCTTCAACTTAATAAGTATCACAGATGAGAAGGAAGATAGTTATTTCATTTCTTCATATAATAATTATGTCCTGTCTTTTGCTTGCTCACCTGGGAGAATTATGTTCTCAGTTTACTATGGGTAGTCAGTGCTTAGCCTGTGTGGTATGCAGGTGTATCATGTTTAGTTTCATGACAGGACCTCATCCAAGCAATTTGTGTTGGTAAATCAGGTATGGGTGTTGTCCTCATTACCTATTTAGGCCAAGCCAGGAATAGAGAAGGAGGAACAGTGGGCTAAGGTATGGCCAAGAAAAGAGACAAAAATAAAATTTATCATTATTTTTATGTGTTGGATTAGTAAACTAATGTTAACGAAAAGATTCACATTAAAGCAGCAACTTCTTTATTTTATTCTCGAATTAGTTAGTATTTATTAGTATTATGTGCCCAACTAAATTTTAAACTCTGAAAGGATGTTTTAGGACCCACGTAGCACTTAGCAGTACTCTGAACAATCCATATTGATTGACTAAAAGAAGTATTTTATTAAAAATTGCAGTGTTGGCTTGGCGCCTGTGGCTCAACGGGCTAAGGCACCAGCCACATACACCTGAGCTGGCGGGTTCGAATCCAGCCCCAGGACCCGCTAAACAACAATGACAGCTGCAACCAACAAATGGCCAGGCGTTGTGGCGGGTGCCTGTAGTCCCAGCTACTTGGGAGGCGGAGGCAAGAGACTCGCTTGAGCCCAGGAATTGGAGGTTGCTGTGAGCTGGGATGCCACAGCACTCTACCCAGGGTGACAGCTTGAGGCTCTGTCTCA
>CAUYON010009335.1:0-31428 GCA_963573935.1 Arctocebus calabarensis
AAAAAAAAAGACCATATGATTCTCTCAATTGATACAGAAAAAGCTTTTGACAATATCCATCATCCCTTCATGATCAGAACACTTTAAAAAATTGGTATGGCAGGGACATTTCTTAAACTAATAGAGGCCATCTACAGCAAACCCACAGCCAATATCATATTGAATGGAGTTCAATTGAAATCATTTCCACTTACATCAGAAACCAGGAAAGGTTCCCCATTGTCTTCTCTGGTCTTCAACATCGTAATGGAAGTTTTAGCAATTGCAATCAGGGAAGAAAAGGTGATCAAGGTATCCACATAGGGTCAGAAGAGATCAAACTTTCACTCTTCGCAGATGATATGATTGTATATCTGGGAAACACCAGGGGTTCTACTACAAAACTTTTAGAAGTGATCAAGGAATACAGTAATGTCTCAGGCTACAAAATCAACACCCATAAATCTGTAGCCTTATATATACCAACAAGCCAAAAAAACAGTCAAGGACTCTATTCCTTTCACAGTAGTGCCAAAGAAGATGAACTATTTGAGAGTTTACCTAACAAAGGATGTGAAAGATGTCTATAAAGCGAACTATGAAACCTTAAGAAAAGAAATAGCTGAAAATGTTAACCAATGGAAAAATATACCATGCTCATGGCTGGGAAGAATCAACATTGTTACAATGTCTATACTATCCAAAGCAATATACAATTTTAATGCAATTTCTATTAAAGCAATATTGTCATATTCTAAAGATCTTGAAAAAATAATACTTCATCAGATATGAGATCATAAAAAACCTTGAGTAGCCAAGACATTACTCAGAAATAAAAACAAAGGAGGAGGAATCATGCTACCAGACCTGAGACTCTACTATAAATCGATAGTGATCAAAACAACATGGTACTGGCACAAAAACAAAGAGGTAGATATTTGGAACAGAATAGAGAACCAAGAGATGAATCCAACTACTTACCATTACTTGATCTTTGACAAGCCCATTAAAAGCATTCAGTGGGGAAAAGACTCCCTATTTAACAAATGGTGCTGGGTGAACTGGCTAGTGACCTGTAGAAGACTAAAACTGGACCCACGCCTCTCACTATTAACATCACTGGATTAAAGATTTAAACTTAAAACATGAAACTATCAGAATATTGGAAGAAAGTGCAGGGGAAACTCTTGAAGGAATTGGTTTGACTGAATATTTAATGAGGACTTCCCAGGCAATTGAAGCAGTATCAAAAATACACTACTGGGACCTGATCAAACTAAAAAGTTTCTGTATAGCCAAGAACATAGTAAATATAGCAAGCAGACAGCGCTCAGAATGGGAGAAAATATTTGCAGGTTATGCCTCCAACAAAGGTTTAAAAACCTGAATCCAAAGAGAACTCAATTGTATTAGCAAGAAACAAGTGATCCCATCTCAGGGTGGGCAAAGGACTTGAAGAGAAACTTCTCTAAAAAAGACAGGCACATGGCCTACAGACACATGAAAAAATGCTCACCATCCTTAATCATCAGAGAAATGCAAATCAAAACTACTTTGAGATATCACCTAACTCCAGTAAGATTAGCCCACATGACAAAATTACCAAACCAGAGATATTGGCGTGGATGTGGAGAAAAGGGAATACTTCTACAATGCTGGTGGGAATGCAAACTAATATGTTCCTTTTGGAAAGAAGTTTGGAGAACACTTAGTGATCTAAAAATAAACCTGCCATTCGATCCTACAATTCCTCTTCTAGGTATATATCCAGAAGACCAAAAATCACTTTATAACAAAGATATTTGCACCAGAATGTTTATTGCAGCTCAATACATAATTGCTAAGACATGGAAGAAGCCCAAGTGCCCATTGACCCACAAATGGATTAATAAATTGTGGTATATGTATACCATGGCATATTATGCAGCCTTTAAAAAAGATGGAGACTTTACCTCTTTTATATTTACACGGATGGCACTGGAATGTATTCTTCTTAGCAAAGTATCTCAAGAATGGAAGAAAAAGGATCCAATGTACTCACCTCTGCTATGAATCCAATATATAAGCACCCATATTCCCATATGAAAGCTATAACCCAACTATAGCCCAAGATGAAGGGGAAAGAGAAGGAGGAGGGGAGAGGATGGGTGGAGGGATGGGAATTGGTCGGACCACACCTATGGTACATTGTACAATGGTACATGCCAAATCTACTAAGTGTAGAATATAAATGTCTTAACACAATAAGAAAGTGAGGTGAAGGCTATGTTAACCAGTTTGATGAAAATATTTCAAATTGTGCATAAAACTAGCACATTGTACCCCATAAATGCAATAATTTATACAGCTATGATGTAATAAAAAAGAAAAAAGAAAATCTACCAAGGGGTGGGGGTTGGAAGAATCCAAAGAAATGACATGTGATGTATTAAAAATGACTTTGTAAAGTGTTATTAATATTAATATGAATTAAATATTATTTTCATATACCAATTCCTTTTCTGGTTGAAAATATCAACAATGTAACAATGTAGGGAGATGATTAGATTTAACTTAAATTTATATGCATGCTATAGTTATTCCTTTTGTAAATGGGAATATCAGTAAGAAATTCAGAAAGTTATTATGTCACTATGTTACTCAGCTTTTGAAACAGAGCTTTCCAACAAAGGAATTTAGAAAGCGTGTGCTTTGAAACACATTACCTCCTTTGCATTCCATACTTAAATACTATATTGCTTAAGTCAATATTACACATAAAATCCAAATTAATTGACCAAGTAGGTTATGCACCTTATAATCTGGCATTGATTTAGCTGGGTATAACTACAAGTCAGAAAACTTGGAGAGAAGATACACAGAATAAATAGAATTCCAGTTTTGGATTGTCATGGTAGCTCATGCCTGTAAACCCAGCACTCTGGGAGGCTAAGGTGGGTGCATTCCCTGAATTCTAAAGTTCGAGACCAGCCTGAGCAGGAGTGAGAATCCATCTCTACTAAAAATAATAAAAACTAGCCTGGAATTATGGTGGGTATCTATAGCCCCAGTTATTCAGGAGGCTGAGGCAAGAGGATCACTTGAACCCAAGAGTTTGAGGTTTCTGTGAGCTATGATGCCAGGGCACTCTACCCAAGGCGACAGAGAAAGACTCAGTCTCAAAAAAGAAAAAAAAAAGGGAATTTCAGTTCCTGGCTGCCTAATCCCTAGGCAAGTATTTAATGTTTGGGTGGGGACTCTGAATTTCTTTAATTAAAAATGAATAGAACAAAACTGACCGCAGGAAATTCTTCTAGAGGTTAAAGGACTAACATACTTAAAGTTCTTCCTCTTTTTTCTAATAAAAATCCTCTCCTTTCTAATTTAGAACAGAATTACTTTATAAAATTTTATATGACTATAGGGCATTACATTTGTTAAAAAACTACATAAATGGATTAAAAAGCATTCTAATATGCCAATGTCTTTTTGAAAATATTATGTTAATAACACAATAGGAAAATGATTAAATACAGTAGCTCTGTATGAATATATCAGTAATGCTAGACTTGTATATAAAAGTATTTTAAAATATTGATAATTAATTTTTATTTTGAAAGAGTGAAATCATTTGCTTTTATTGTCAATAAGTTGCTTGGCCAGTAATTATTTATAGGAAATGTGTATGTTCATATTTTATGCCTTGGATATTTGAAGATGCTACTCTTATGTCTTTTTCATAAATAAAAATTTGTCTAGAAAATAAATTCTAGTGTTGAAATTGTTTCTCTTTAAAATTCTGTAAAATGTGCCATTTACTATAAATTTTAGAGTTACGGGATAGGAAACAAATTCAATGCACTCTGATGTACTGATTTTGTACCTAACTTTAATTTAATGGGTAGATATCATGAAATTTTTGTAAATATTGCCAAGATTGGTCATCTCACCCATTAAGTTTTGCCTACATCTGATCCTTAAATCTTTCTTTGACTCATGAAATGCTACAACTTATCTCTTTCATCATTGATTTCCTTCTGTCTCTTCAGATCTTTTATTACAAGACTCATCTCAGCGTTCCTGGATTTATTCCCCTTGCCCTGTAGTTTTTCTCAAATTATGCTCATTCTATTCATCCTTTGTCCCCAAGTTTTGAGTCTATCTTTCATGTTCATCTCCTATTTTAACAGTATAACATCTCACATTATCTAATCTACTTTATGTTGCCATGATTTTAAACTTAGCATTCCGCCTTTCACTACGTTATTTCTTGCTCCTTGACATTTCCTCCTCCTGAGCACTTCATTTAATTGTATAAACAAGATGCTGTGTTCACTGAAGGGGGGAAGATGATCAGAACTCTCTGCTCTGTGGGGAAAGTGTTACCAGCATTGAGCCTTTGCTCAGATTCTTAACAGTGTCACTCTACTCTCAGCTGCAGTTTCTTTGCTGCCATAGTTTTTTGTTATCTGTAATCATCTTTTTTTTATAAAATAGAGTTTGGCTGTGATAGGTTATATCCCAGCGGGAGCTGTGAGATGGGCCATCCCTGTTTTCCAGTTGGTGAAGGTGTCCATACACAGTCCCCCGTGCCTTCACTCAGCTCTATGGGGCTGGGACAATTTAGCCAGGATGTTGAAAGTACCCGGTGCTTCATTCAGGCCCAATTCCTGTTTGGTCAACATTTACAAGAGGACATCATTATTTACCTTCTTTCCTGCCCCTTGGCCAGTTTAAACACCCACCTTTGCCTCTCTGAGTTCGGGTATGGTGGTGAGTTCTCCAGTAACTCCAGTCTCAACCATGAATAGTGTGCTGTAAGGCTTCACACTCACCCTGTATGAAAACCTTTCAATTGGGCCCACGAGGACTTCATCTGGCAGGGATTCCTCACCATTTCCAGCATGTGTGTGGCTTATTTTCAATCTAGTTTGTCCAGATTTTATATTCTGTTCTTCATCTCAACAGCAATCTTAGCGGAGGTTAGGTAAAGAGACATGGGCTACAGGAATTCCTCAACTTTTCCTTTACAAAAATCTCACTGGGAAGGTTCATGGGGAAACATACAAAATTGAACAAAGTTAACAGGCCCCTAATGTGATTGAAAACTACCAGAATTCTGCCGAAGTCCTGGCAATGTCTTCTCATGTCGTTTGCACAGGTCTGTCCTGCAATTTGAACCAGTTTTGCTCTTGCTCTGAGCTCCTTTGTATCTTCTTTATCAGGCAGATTGGTGGAACACCTACATACTCACAGCCCAGCGAGCCCCAGCCATGGTGCTTGTTGCCTTCCTTATGTCTACACCAATCCTGTATTGCAATTCAATTCCAGCACAGGTGTCTCTGTGAAGATGTCTTCCTCTCCTTCCACTGTCAAGACTAAACTGGGGGCAGGGGAGACCTGAAAAAGTCTGCACCACACTACCAATGATGTTCAGGCATTCATTCTCCTCTTCCAGAAACAGGCAGTAGTGATTTTCTAGACTGATTATGTGAAAAGGTCTCACAATTTTCCACAAGACATAATCATGACAATTCATGTCTGAGGGTCCAATTGACACTTTCAGAAAGGTCATGTGGGCCCCTTCCATGAGGAAATCATGCTTCTAAGCACAAAATATTGTAATACTCTACCTAAGAGATATAAATAAGTGAGGTTTCATGTTTAAGCATTGCTTTATGCCAACCTTTCAAGTACTTTTGCAGAAAGAGGCATTTTACTTTCTTCTTTGTATGCCTGTCAGTTAAGTTTTTTAATTCATCGTAGTCAATAAGGAAAAGAAAAAGAAAAAAAACAATTTCAATGTCTCTTTAAGGCTGTCATTTTTTCCCAGGTGTTTGAATAATCAGAAAACCTTGTATTCTAAAGCAAAATCCATGTGTGTTTACCACCAGTGTAAAAGTACGTGTGCAATCTCTCAAATTTAGTGCTTTTTAACATCTTTCTTCATTATAGATATGTGTGTGTATACATATATAAAGAGAGAGAGTCCCTAAATAGACATAAAATAAAAGTGTGTCTTCTAGAATTAGAAAAAAATTAATGGTACCTTAGCCCCCATCTGAGGAAAGAACAGAAGTCCCAGGAAGTGAGTTGTTTTCCCGAGGGTCCACTTTTCACAGAAGAGGCTAGCAGCCCAGCCACCTCATATCTCCGCAGCATGTTGTGGCTGACAGGTGTGCACCTTGATGCCACCACTTTGGACAACTCCTCGTCTTTCTCCTTGGGGGATGAGCACACGCACGCTGCTCCACCTACCATCATTCGGATGTTTTGCCAATCTGGGCTTGCGTCTGCACCTCCAGCAATAGACATTGCAAATACCTTCATGCCCCAGCTTCAAAGGACCCAGTATCCACCAATAATTCACAGGTAGCTGTATTTTGTTGTATTCCTGCATGGGGATGCCCTATATCTATGGAAAATAATGAATTACTGCTTCACAGGACACCTCGTACGAATACCACGAATGTCATGTTCAGTGACAGAACCCAACTCTATGATTCCACTGAGTTAAAGTTCAAACATAATTGCCCAGTGGTGCTGGTCCTCCGAACAGGCAGCAGAAGCAGTGATGATGTTCTGTGCCCTGACCCGTCCCTGGGAGCTGCTCACTCACGAGTTGTGCCCTTTCTGGATCAATTCTTACTGTAATACATGTTTATAAACATAAACTCACACAAACTGTGTACTTGCAGGCTTTTGTCAAAACCCTCTCCCTTTCTATCCTCAGCGTTGCCACCTGCAAAATGGCATTGGTTCCAGAGGTGATCTCCGGCCTATTCCGCTCGAGCTTCCCCTTACTCTCCACTCAGGGTCCTGCTGCAGCACTCGGTGGGCTGAGGCAGGAGGGCAGGGAAAGAAGAGATAAAGGAAGGGATGTGGCAGCCACTGGGCCTCTACTCAGTGCTTGAGTCTCTTCCCCAGAAGGGCCGACAGACTGCTGGGAATTACCCTGAGCAGGCGCCTCTTTATCTTGAGTAGCAATCTGTTCACCTTCAGAAATGTTCCTTGAAAATTCACCATTTATCAGCCTAGACTTTTTTATCCCGTCACCTGCTCTCTGAATGTATTGCATCTACTTTCTGCCCTGCAGTAAAACAAAGCCCGCTGTCTGCAGCCTGGCCAGTACTGGGCATGGCAGCATGTTCCCTGCTGTGTCCTCGCAAGGGCAGGTGCTGTCACCGGGCAGAGACACCAACCTGCTCATTTCCCCCCAGGCTGCAACCCTCGCCCCCATCTGCTCAGCACTCCTAGAACCAGACGTGAATGCCTCTGGTTCTAGGACATTCGGAGAGTGTCTCTCCACCTGGACCTTGCCATCGGACATCTGCCTACAGATGAGCTCAAGATTCTCAGGGCTCAGCACAAACCTCCTCCCTCTCCTGAGGTCATTTCATTTTCCCATGTCTGCCCAGCCCAACTCCATCAAATCCACACTTTGAGACAAACACAGGTGTGGGGTCTGGGGTGGCGGGGACAAGACCTTATCTTGTGCCACCGATGACGTTGCTGTGCATGTGTATGTGCTTTGTGTGTGTGCATATATGCTTGTGTGTACATGTGAGTGTGCATATGTGAGCCCACGGGCATTTGTGTATGTGTGTGTGTGCACATTGGTGCGATGTGTGTGCTTCGACCAGACCCAGAAGACTCTCTTCACGCCATCTTCCACAGCGTGTGCCCTGCACAGGGCCTGGCACAGAGTAGGGGGTAGCAGATCGACATGGGATTAAATCCAGCACTGCAGTGGGACTCAGAGAGCATGTTTCTCTCTGAACTGGAATACAGAATCCACTAATTCTCATAGGAAAAGCTAACGGGGAAGAGGAGTTGCCGAGTCCCCAGGGTGGAGGCACCGGGACCCACACTGGCTTCCTTCCCCCAGTGGGTTCCGGGTTTCCCACTTCCCCTCAACCTTGGCTAACACTCTGCCCTTGAGAGAGACAGTTTCTAAGCTTCCTCCTAATTTCATCTGCTCACTGGCTACATCCTTTTCCTCATACAAACACACCCTCTGCGACCTGTGATTGGAATCTTATCAAGAGGTCAGTTACTGTGGTTATAAAAAGCAACATTTTAAAGATAATTTAAAAACAGAGCACACAGTGCCTCATTATTTTTGACTGCATTTTTAGTTCAAAATTAGATGTCCTTGCTCCTTAGCTGGTTGCCTGTGGCTGGGAGAAGAAGGTCAGAGGCCCGTGATGGCTTCAGCCACAGACAGATGTACATTGAGGGAATTACACGACCGGAGGGAACTGCCTTCATAGACGCTGGGGCTGTTGTCTCTGAGCTCTTTTTCTTTCTGCTATCTTAGATACGATTCTGAGTGAAGAGCTTCATTTCTCCTTTTATTAACACACTAGAAATACAAAGCTATATTATTAAAAATATCAGTTATCACTTTAAAAAAGTAATTCCTCTTAATTTCTGCCATGGCACTCACTGCCTTCCTATGAAGTGGCTTCCCACTGACTAGGAAAGCAAGGCGCTGCTTGGCAGGTCCCGGGAGTTCTCACTCCTGTCTCTGAGCTCCCCGTGGATCTGAGATTTCTCCTTGAAGGGTCACAGTGAGTGGATTTTGTATTTTGATAACGTAACTTCCTTAGCCTTTTCATGCTAAGAAGGCTTGCTGTAAAACAGATTTTGGAGCTGGGACGCTAGTCGTTTTCTTTATCCTATGGAACATATTTGGGTTCATTGGAGAGCTTGTTATCTTTAGGAGGGGTACGATTTTGCTGATTGCGTTGGAAATAGGGTTGTCACAACTAGTTAGAAAGTCAACACAGAGGCAGAACGGCTCTTCGGATTCAACCAAAACAAATCCCTGGAAGACAGTGCCGGGCAGTTCATGACTGTCCTTTGGGCTGCCACACTCACTCTGCTTTCTCCACTTTTGCCCTGGCTCAGTCCTTCCCCTGCCAGAGTGACCAGGAGCCCTCCAGGCAAAGCCTTCAGTTGCCCCTGGAACAAAATCCAGACTTGGTCCCCAGCTCTGCTCAGTCTTGTTTCTTTCCTCTGTCTGACCTTCACTCCCACTGAAGTTGCTGCACTTTCTAGATCCAGCTCCAACGTTTGCCATTTCTTAAACCAGACTTTTAACGTTTCCCTTTTGGCATATTTTTGTGTTTCTCAGTTCCAGAAAGTGCTTGTCCATCATCTCCAACCACTGCTTTCACCCTGTCCCTCCAGATGCTACCTCCAGACCCCCTTGAACTTCCTGGCAGGGCTCTCACTGCAATCATTAGTGTCCACATTTGTTTGCCCAGCAGGCTGAGTCCCGCCCTTGATACTACTGCTTCAAACAATGGCTTTTACATCATTCAGATCCAATAAATGTAAAGGACTTCAGGAGCCACACGCGGTGGCATTTATGTTTGACATCACAGTTCATAAGACCTTTCTCATAGCAATCGTGTGAATATCAATCTCATCCTCCCTGGGCTGAGTGTGGTTGTGTGATGTTGCCCACATGCAGAGCTTGGTCTCTCCTGACTTCCAAGTTCACTGACACAGAGCCATTTCCTGTTATCCCAACACAAAGGCACAATTGAGGGTGATGCTCGCTTTTTACCACGTTCATTGTGGAGGTGTGAGGACACAGGTGTTCATGCTGAGGGACAAGAGGAACTGCCTTTTTTTTGCCTCCTTGGCTCTGCTAATTCCTGGAATTTGAGAGAATTGGTTGAAACACCCGAGGAAATCACAGACTAGAGAGCGATCTAGAGAAAGCACCTAATTTATGTTTTAACTGTGAAAAGAAAGACACCCACAATTAACCTAGAAGGGAACAAGTCATTTTGAAAAGTCTCTAAAAAAGTGTATATTTGAGGAAAGTGGGTTGCCTCGTTTTCACAGTAAAATAGGACCAAATTCCATCTTAATTTCTTTGCATCTAGCTCTATGAGTTTCAATTTACTTCTGACGTTTTTATTTGTGTCCCCTCTTTAATAGGCACTGTATTAAATAAAAGTTAAAATCCTCCCAGAAATCACTTATAATACCCTTTATCTTAAAACAACTGTTATTATCATATTTTTTCAGATAAGCCTATTTTTCATACAATTATAGAGGAGAAATACATACCAGTTTGTAAACTGTTTTCACTTAAAGGATATGGTGGCCATTTCTACATAGCTTTTGTAATTTCCTCTTCTGCCAAAGTTGTGGCTAATTCTTCCCAGCAGGGTCCTTCCCACCCTTCCTCCTCAGGGGTCTCCTGTCCTGGGCGTTCCTAGTTGCAGCAGGCATTACTATCTATTGTGTTTATTTATTTAGTCTGCTCTTCTCAACAGCCTGAGATTGGAAGCTTCTCAAGTGTCAAGACCAGAACTTTTCCCTTCTTCCTCTCTCCTTTGAGCTGAGTGCTTGCAGCCCAGGCTAGCTCTGTATTGAGTGAAGGAAAGCAGGACTGGAAAGCTGCCTGGCATTTAGTGGCATGTCCCATTGTCTGGGCAATGATTATTTTTGTATGGAATGTTTTGGGTAAAGTTATATGTAGGCATGTATCTGTGTGAAGTAACAATATCATGCGTTTCCTTAAACAAGAACATCTACTTTAGAGCAACTAAATGAGAAAACATCTGGAGGGAAAGTGGGGATTGAAAATCCAATCATCAAGATGTTTAGTCTACTTATTGCCACACACCCTGACGTGGTGACTGTGTTGTTCAATTTGTGCTATTGTCTTGGCCTGGTGGAGCCGAGCTGGGAGAGACCTTCCACTTTGGCTGTCATCTTCAGTTTCACCATGTTGACCAGGCAGGATACATTCAGCATGAAAGTGCCATGCTCCTGTCTGAGACTAGGACCTCGACTAAGGGCTGCCCCTGAGGGGAGGTGCCAGGTGAGAAGGATGCTCACTGGCATGTAGGGCACAGAGACCAAGGGCTCCCATGTCACCTGGGGTGAGTGATGTCCTTATCAGAGACCAAGGGTGCTCACATCAACTGGGCGCAGTGATGTCTTCATTGGAGAGCAAGGGCTCCCATGTCACCTGGGGCGGGTGATGTCCTCATCAGAGACCAAGGGTGACCATGTCACCTGGGAAGAGTGATGGCTTCATCTGAGACATGGGTTCCCATATCACCTGGAGAGAGTGATGTCTTCATCTGAGACCAAGGGCTCTTCATGTCACCTGGGAAGAGTGATGGCTTCATCTGAGACATGGGTGCCCATATCATCTGGGGAGAGTGATGTCTTCATTTGAGACTAAGGATGCCCATGTCATCTGGGGGGGGGGGTGATGTCCTCATCACCCAAGGGCACGCAAGTCACCTGGGGAGAGTGATGTCTTCATCTGAGACCATTACCTAGAGAGAGTAATGATTTTCCTCAGAGACCAAGAGACTAGAGACAAGAGTCCTCCTAGAGACTTTCTAGGAGTCTCTCTATCTCCTAGAGAGACTGATGCCTTAAATTAGGGATCAGGTGCCTCCATATCACCTGAGAGCAGTATCACCACTCCCGAATCAGCATCTGGGGATGACGAGATCCCAGGGGCTTCTGTGCCCTGGGACAGCCAGTTGAGAAGCACACAGCTTTACCCGGCTATGCCCTTCACCATGTCAGCAGTTCAAACTAGCTAACATCCAGGTTTCATTTTTTCCAGTTAGACTTCCATAGCTCACAAGCATGTACTTATAACTTACATATCCATGTTGACATGTCGGAAAGCACAGAAAGCATGTTGACAGTGCGGATGTAAAGTAATCCATTTCACACAAACCACAGGGCAGGGGTACGGTTTGCAATAAAGAAGTGACGAATGAGTCATAAGTTTCTAGGATGGGCTGAGGAATAGTTTTCTCAGTTCCAATCTGAAGGAAAGGATGTGGATGTGGATTCCAGCAAGCATTTGAATAATTTACTTGAGAGAATGGCGGTTGTAGTCATGTAAACGGAAGAGCTGGGAACCGAAATGTATATTCATTTTAAAAGCAAAAATTCCTGAAACTAGTAAATTAACATCACTGCAGCTGGCCCAGGAATTTGGTATTTCTAAGCATATTTCTGTGATTTTTATGTGCAGACCACACAGGGAGCTGCAGTTAATTCCTGTAATTTCTCATCCCGGAGGCAGGGCTCAGTCACCTTGACTCGCTTTCCAGTTCTCTGCCTCTTCCCCCTCCCTCAAGGTGGTCGATCTGGATGTCTGCCTTACACAGCTGCCTTCTAGTGACCTGCCTCCCTAAGGGACGGCTGGACACAACCTGCTGGACCCCTTTCGCTGACCCCTCACCCCACATGGACTGTGCAGCTGTGCTGTAGTGTTCTCCCTCGGTCACAGCATGACACCCCAGAGCTGGGGCCACTTGATCCAAATACATCAACTCACAGTCCCTGAGGGACCTGCCTGGGTACTACTGTGGACCCTAAGCCCTTGGCCCACAGGTCCCCTCTGTCTCTTATTCCCCACCTGCTGGTTGAGCGTGTTTTTTCAGGGGTGCTCTCCCCTCCTGGTTGGCCCCGACAGGCGGCTGTCCCCTTCTCCCCAGGACCTGCTTCTGGTGTGTCATGTTCTGCTGAGTGGCCTCCTCTGTGTCACCTGATCCCCACCCTAGGACCTAACATCTTCCCAGGTCAGGGCTGTCCTGGGGAGGGGCTATCAGGTAGGAATCCCTGGACACAGGTCAAATGAGAGCCAGAAGGGTGTCCGCTATGTAAGCAAGATTCCCGTAGGAGGACACGTGGTCAGCAGTGACACTTAGGTGTCAGTCCATCCACCAGGGGAAAGCAGGGTTTCATAAAAGATGCACCGTAAACATCCACCACCATTCCCTCCATCAGGGCAGGGCAAGAATTCATAGCTCCTTCCCGGCTATTCTTTTTCTAGTTTCCTGAAGTTAGAAGCTTAGATTATGGATTTCATATCTTTCTTCTTTTCTAATGCATGCATCCATGCCAGAACTTCCCTCTTAACCACTGCATTGCTGCATCCCATAAATTCTAATAAGCTGTGTTTCTATTTTATTTTATTTATTTAGAAATTCAAACTTCTATATTTGTTAAAGAATTATTCATAATAGCCAAGATACACAATCAACCCAAATGTCTATTATCAAACTGTTGGCTACAGAAAATGTGGTATATATGCACATCAGAATACTATTAAGCCATATAAAAAGAAAATTCTGTCTCTTCTGGTCACATTGATGAACCCAGAGGACATTAAGAGCCAGGCACAGTAGGGCGCCGGCCCCATATACCGAAAGTGGAGGGTTCGGGCCCCACCTCGGCAGATAGCCGGGCATTGTGATGGGTGCCTGTAGTCCCAGCTACTCGGGAGACCAAGGCAAGAGAGTCGCCTAAGCCCAGCAGTTGGAGGTTGCCGTGAGCTGTGTGACACCGCAAAAGTGAGACTCTGTCTCTACAAAAGTAAAGGAAGGAAAGAAAGAAAGGAAGAAAGGAAGAAAGAAAATGTATGTGCACCGTAAGGGAAGAAGTATAATACAATTATCTCTATGCAAAACACATGATCACATATGCAGAAAACTACACCCACAAAAAAAAAAAAACTTAAAAGAAAAAGAAATATACCTCATGATGTCACTCTAGAGAAACACAAACCTTATAATAATATTCTCCAAATTATAGTTTAAAGCCACTGGTGTAAAGGTTTACCAGAGATGTAATCCCATTGTGTTACCCAATAGTATATTTTTACCATCTGTTACCTTTAACGACTAGTAGGAGGGTAGGTTAACATTGGTGGTGGGATATCACTGTATTCAGTACACAACACTCAGCACATAAAAAACAATTGTTTTACCTATTAAAACAAACTAAATTAACACATAGTAGAAAAAAGCTTTTCAAAATTTATTTTAGTTTATCATCTTAATGTGAAATTGGAAGTTTGCTTAGAAAATTCACGATGTTTTTCTCTTACTATTATATAATGCAGAAGAACATTCCTCTGAACACCCACTTCACGTATCACAACTCTGTCATAAGCCAACCGCCAAAAGCCTCTCCACTTAGACTTTCTCCATGTATTTTACATTTTATCACCTTTCATCTTCCGGGAGGAATACTACACGATCATACATAATCTATGATCTGAAGAATTGATAAGCTAATGCAAAAAAAAAAGAGAAAAAACAATGCTATAAGACAAATATGATGGTGTCAGAGTCGCCATTGGCCCCAGAGGCAGGGAGGTTGGGGAAGCCTTCTTGCTGTGGGACTCTGAAGAGTCCTGAGGTGATAGAGAGCATCACAGGGTGAGAGGCATGAGAGTGCTAGCCTGAGTCTCTCCTCTTCTTATAAAGCCACCAATCCTGTTCTCATGATAACCTATCAATCCATGAGCTCATGAATCCAGTAATTCATAAATGGATTAATTCATTCATAAAGGCAGGTCCTTTATGACTCAACCACTTATTAAAGGTCCCACTTCTCAATATTGTCACATTGGGGATTAAGTTTCAGGGTGAGTTTTGGAGGGCACAAAACGTTCACACCATAGCATCATCCTAACAAGGGTTAGAAAGAGTGTGGGTTCACTCTCCACCCCCTCTACTATGTGAGGACACAATGTCCTCACCCTCCTCTCTGGGGCAGGGAGAGTTCAAGGTGCCATGTTAGAAGCAGAGAAATAGGACCTAAACCTCTCAGTAACTTAATCTTGATTCCTAGCCTCCAAAACTGTGAATGAATAAATTACCCAGTATTTATGCTATAAGTATTGTGTTACAGCAACACAAAATGAACTGAAGTAGTAGGTGGGATGGTTAACAGTTTATGTCAACTTCATTGGGCCTTAGGTGCCCAGATATTTAGTCAAATATTGTTATGATTGTGTCTGGGTGTTTCTGGATGAGATTAACATTTGAAGCCACAGAATGTGTAAAGTAGATGATTCACCCTCACCAATGTGAACAAGTGTTATAAAGTCCTAAGGATTCCAACAGAACAGAAGCACTGAGTAGGAAGAAACACCTGCCTGACTACTTGCCGTGGCGGCTGTCTTCTCCTGCCTATGGGTTGTGTGCACACATTGGCTCTTTCTTCTATAAGGCCAGGTCCCTCATGACTCAATCTGGAGCCTGCCAACTGCAGCTCTTGGGACTTGTCATCCTTCCTACCCTTGTAAACCAACTTTATCTATCTATCTGTCTATCTATCATCCATCTTCCAAAACTGCTGTACTGGTCAGGGTTGTCCCAAGAAACAGAACCGTAAGAGATATTAGGAGAGGAATGTTCTGTTTCTGAGAGACCTATCAGTAGCTTTGGAATATTACTGATACCATGGCCCATCTGTCACCTCTCCACTTCCTCCTTTAAGAAGCCATGACCACTCTGGGACTTAACGTAACTTAAAAATAGCAACAGGGATGTTAGCTCTTAACACACAACACCTAATATTCCAAGTTGCCAGGAATTACTCTAGGCCAAGCCTGGCTAAGAGAGGGAAATTCATGGAAATTTTCAAGCCGATTTCACAAGTATCATGCCCAGTCTCATTCCAGAATTTCCTGTCTGAGAAATCTTTGTATCAAAACAGAAGTGGATGTTTCTAGTTTGTCCTTTCAGATATTTCTTGTTCACTAGTTTACCATAAAGCTGGTAAGTTCAACACAAGGCAGAGAAGTGGCACGTTACACTGTATTGCATTTCACTGGACTCAACTCTGTCAGATCTGCTGAGGGTGATACGAACATTCTTGAGCAAAGGAAAAAAAAAAAAACAGGTGGAAAGAGCAGAAGCTGTTGTGCCAGAGTGTGGGCAGTGTCAGTCCTGAATTTCTCAATCTGAGGGATGATAATGCATAGAAAATTCTAAAGTTGGCCCTCTTTCTGAGGGATTTCAACCCTCATGATAGACTCACAATGAGTTTTAGGCCTGAAGAGTGTTACTATGGAAGGGACACCCATCATCCCAGGAGGCCTGGATATTGCTGTGAGTGCTGCTTTACTCTCTGGACAAGGTAAGTTAGGTCAACTTCACCTTAATTCTGAAGGTTAAGAGGCTAAGGTATGCTGATGAGGAGGAGGCGGGAGTACTAGTGCTGTACCCCACCCTGAGGGGACATTCGGGTTATCCCGGTTGTCTGGATGGTACCCCTTGACTGGCTATCTCCCTCTGCCCGTGGGCTCTCGGAGATGGAACCAACCCAGACTAGATTGTAACTCCATTCTCCCTTCACTGTCCTCCACTGCCTACTATCCTGGGCAGACCCACCTGTCCAATTAGCAAGTCCCAGATCTTGGATGACCTTGAAAACAATTTGAAGGTCACAAGGGCGGGAGAATTTCTCTTTCTGTCAAGGTCCCCCATCACATATTTAGGTGACCTCAGGACTGAAAAGCTGCCTCAGAATCTTTTTCTGTCTTCCTCCCTTTCCTGTGGGTTTTTTTTCTTATTACACGTTTTCTGTGGAAATGTTTTTAATTTATTTTATTTTCCTCTTGCTTATCTAAAAGAAATATTTTTTTCCATCCCTGCTTCCCTCTTCCCTCCCCCTTCTTCCTCCCTGTCTCTCTTTCTCCCTGAATTTTGCATTAGAAGCTTAAAGTTTATAGATCAAAATTATCTGAGGACTTAGTTTTAGATTCTTTTCTGCACGGTGGGATACTAATTATGCAGAAATAACAGTGTGCTTTGTGCACTTGCCCACTATTGTTTTTTCCAATTCCGTGTATCTTCTCTTTAAGTTTATTTTTATTTTTCTGAATTATAGTGTTGAATAATTCTTTTAGAAACGATCTGTGTGCGGCAAGTGTCCTGAGAGTCCGCATGTATAAATGTCCTCCTCTTCCTTCTCCCCTGCTTCCTCACCTTCACAAACCATTGCCAGTTGGGCTGTGTAGACCCATCGACTTGCGATCTATCTGATGTCAGGTTCACAGAGCCTTGAAGACTTTGCTCCACTGTCTCGGAGTTTATAGTGCTGTGCATTTCCAGTCAATTTCATTCCTCTTCTTTCTTAGATAAGCTGACATTCACACATGCTCTCAGATGCCTTTGGAAGTTTCTTTCTTCCTGAATCTCAGGAAGTCTCCCTGTGACTAGCTATCAGTGCTGGATGGAGTATGGACGTGGGGCACTCACCTGAAGTCAGTGCCTGTGAGGGACAGGGAGGAATGACTGGGCACTGGGAGGGCTCCAGCTGACCCTAGGAGGGGTCCAGTTGACCTATTTCTCAACAACCCTGGTCAGACAAGTGGGAGTTCTGGGCACTAGGTGGAAGAAGGAGCCTCTATACCTGTAGTGCTTCCAGTGTGCACGTGAGCTGGAATCCCATGTGAAATGTGAGGGAGGTGCTCCCTGCAGCTGAAACACCCTCCACTCCCCAAGTGGAATTGAAGCTCATGGCACTGCAGTGGGACAGCAGGTGCCTCCAGGCAGGACATCCGGGAGGCCCATCCTGAGGCCCACCCATAATTCAGTCTTCTGAATTAGCTCCAGCTGGTGCGCAGTGGGCTCTGCTCAACCTAAGGCTCCCACTTCTGGGTCTTCTTCCACTCTGGGTGGTTCTGGCTATTTGGACTTCTGTAGTTCATTTCATTTTTGGTTTGTTGTTTTGGGGTTTTTTTGTTTGTTTGTTTTTGTACTCATTGCTGTAGTTTCCACTTCTTTGCCCTTTTGTTCTGATTTTTAGAAGGTCTCTTTCTTTGGATCTTTCTGTGTACTAATTTTTTTTTAAGCTGCTTTTTAGCCCATCTATTGATTTTTTTTTTCAAAGTATCTCTTTGATTTGCAAGAGCACTATACTTTCACTTGAATAGCAGCCTGTCCTCTCAAATCTCTTTGAAGATATTAATCTCAATTCAAATTTCAAATTTCTCCTTACTTATTTCTGTGGGCTCATTCATCATGTTGGTTTCTGTCAAACAAGTGGTAACTTGCCTGCCTGTTGCTTCTGTAACCAAGGACGGATCCTGGTCTCCCAGTCCCGGGGGGTGTGTTTCTCAGCATCCGTAGGACCCAGAAGGACCTGCAAATGGCCTGACTCTATTCTGGATGCCAGATGTCCAGAGTCCCTGTCTTGATTCCGAACAATGGCACCATTTCCAGAGCTTCCTCCTGCAGTTCTGTTAGTGAGAAAGAAGGGGCAAGCCTGGAAACCTCTGCGCTTCCAACATCTGTGTCAAATTTGATGCCTTATTTTTCCTGTGGTGATGGCCTTCTCTGGGGCACCTTTAGCTGAAATTTCTAGTCTGGGTTTCTCTATCAATTCTACTTCATTTACCCTCTTCCACCAATTCCTGCCATTCTCCATTCCTCAGATGTTTTCTCCTTCTGATATAAATGTATTCCTTGAAATTTATTTTCTATCATGCCAATGGAGTTCAGGTTAGGACAGGCAACAGGAGCAGATGCATTAGTTTTACAGGTTTGGGTCATTTGCCTCTCTCCCCCACAGATTCATCTTCTGTTGACCTTTCTCCTGTCCTTTACCAATAACAAAAAAGCAGCCTGTAGCTTCCTGTTCCCAAACTCTCCACAGTCACAGAGGTACACACATGTATACGCACATGTGTGCGTAAGCATGCACACAACCATGTACACATATGCACACATACGTGAAAGCACGTGTAGTGAGAATCAGATGGCGTCAGGCTAGTGGTGACATGACACAGCTGGTCTGGCCATAGTAGGTCCTACCTCACCTTCCCTTCCTGTCTCTCCTTCTTATTGTTTTGTAAATTTAGTTCCCACCCTAAAGATGACCATTTTAAGTAGTTTAGGGAGATTGATTTAGGAAATTGACTTTTGAATCAGAAATGTTATAATAGGTCACTGAGTTATGTTGATTATTATTTCAAATAAGCATTAATATGGTCTTTGCTTTAAGATCAAGCAAAACTTAGGAAATTAACTGTTGAATTAGAAATTTCGTAGTAGGTTGTCACTGAGTTGTGCTGATTATTATTTAAAATGAGAGTTACTGTGGTCTTTGAATCTTCCTGTGTAAAAGTGTGACTTTGAAAATGGAAGAACAGTAAGCAGTCTTGAACAGAATAACTTGGGCTGTGCCTGTGGGAGGCTGGGAGCCTCCAGGCCCGGGACCCAGACCCAGGCTGCATGTGCCCTCATCTTCTCTCTTTACATTGTCTGTCTTCCCACATTTTTATTTGCAGAATAAAAAGTTCATAAGTCAGGAGCTATCTTACTAACCTTTGAACTAGACTAGGTAAATGTCTATCTTCCTACCCAGTGATTATCAACCGGTGTGCTGTGGCACCCTGGTGTTGAGAGAGGACACCTGGAAAAAGTAAGGTTAAAGAGAGCAGAGGTCTTCTCAAGGAGACCTCAAGGAAACATCTGCAAGGTCCTCCCTGTGGTGACTCAGCTCTTAGGAATTTGTAGACGTAACTTCCTGGGACCTAGAGGCTGAGGCTTGCTTGGGTGAAAGCTGGAGCCAGCTTCTTCAGCTCGATTCAAACTGACCAATGAGAAAGGAACCCCTGGGCTGGAACTTGTTGACTGGGGATAAAAAAGAGAAGATTGAGCCAGTCGGGCAGAGCAGCCATTTTTTTTTTTTTTTTAGACAGTGTCTCAAGCTATTGCCCTGATTAGAGTGCTCAAGCGATCCTCTTGCCTCAGTTTTTCTATTTTTCATAGAGACAGGGTCTTGCTTTTGCTCAGGCTGGTCTCAAACTTGTGAGCTCAAGTAATCCACTGGCCTCGGCCTCCCAGAATGCTAGGATTACAGGCATGAGCCACCACGCCCAGCCAGCCAGCCATTTTGAATTCTTCTGTGCTGTTGTTCCACTGGCTAAAATAAACCCTTCCTCTTTTAAACATAGTTTTGGGGTGCTCTTTCTCTCCTGTGGGCCTCATCTTCCTGCAACAGCATGCCCTGAGAGAATCTCAGGTGTGCTGTGAAAACTGTTAAAGAACATTAATTAAATTATTTTCAAAATATGTTCAAAGTACAGTAAGTATACTCTTTACTCTTTTTTTTTTTTGATCAACATAATTTAAGTGTGTCAAGGAAGTTTAACTTATAGGTGCAAGTGTGCTGTGAGATGAAAAGGTTGAAAACTACTGCTGTAGCTGTTAAATCTTATGAGGGATCCACCTCCCATTGCCCTCCTCCACCCCCAACCCTAGCGCAATCTTGGAGTCCTATGGCCGCTGATTGTTAACAAATGCTCAGTTGCTTAGTGGCTGCTGCTCGTGGGATGAGAAAAGAATATCTCTAGGCCAAGATTAGAATATACAAATATAAATTTATGTTAGAGAAAGAGAAAAGAATGGGGAGAAGAGATGAGAAAGAGACAAGGGAGCAGAGAGCAGGGAATGAGAGAAGGAAAGATGGGAAGAGAGAAAAGGAGCAGAGATGGCAACATCCAAGGGAAAGGAAGAAAGAAGGGCAGCCGTAAGGTCCTAGGGCAGCTGGGTTTAGTGGTGGGAGAAGGTAACTGCAGCTGGATTCACAGCTGATTGTGAGTGTGAATGCTGTGCTCATCTTTTTTCTTCAGAGAAAGGTTTTAGACAGGCCATTTCCCAGGTGTTTCCATTCCTAAGGGTTGATCGTTCATTTATCAGGGCATTTCAGGAATCCTGGGAGGCTTAATGGAACAGATTCTAAAAGACAATGGAACTGGGGAAATGTAAAGAGAATGTATGTTTCCTTTCGGTCTGTTGGGTTTCTCAATGGACTGAAATCCACAAGGGTTGGGGCGGGGGCTGGTAGAGAAACAAAGCATCTTGAAAAAATGTGAGTTAATATTTTTCTATTTCACTATAAAGACCAACCATCTTTACAGCCATCACCTGCCTGAGGGTCTCTCTTGGGCAGCAGGCTCCTTCCATCCCCTCCCCAGCCCAGGAATTCCTGCTGTGTAATTAGAATGTACCTTTTATCTAGAATAGGCCAAATGAAATCACAGGCTGCTAAATTCAGCACAAGCTGAGGAGTGCTCCTTTCTTGGGAGATGCCCGAGCACGGGGAATTCTGCTGGTGTTTAGGGCCCCTCCTCTCAGGAGAGTGTAGAAAATACCATTACATAGCTCCAGGAATTGTCATAGCATGCAACTGCCTGGGGGGACATATTTCAAATTAAATGTTTTCTATTCATGTCTTCAAAGAGAGAGAGAGAGAGAAATGATTCAGAACCACATTCTTACATTTTCTACTTTGCAGAAACCTTTAATAAGCATTTAATACGTGCCAGGCATTTTGCCAGAGTCTATGGGATAGAGCAAGAAAAATGGCTCTTTACATGAATTTGTTTTGAGACTTCAAGGAGCTCATTGTTAAGTGAGATGTTGGTTATATAGGCACATTATGATAATGGATCAGAGTTGTTAAAATAATGAATTGGGAGGCCATGAGGATGAGGTGGGTGGAACTTAAGCAAATGAAATCTAACTCAATGCAAGCAACAAAGCAAACTCCAGCTTAGCCAATGAGATAAAGCCCACTGCTCCAGATGATGGGAGAAGGGCCTTCGGTGGCTTCCTCATCCCTAGGGTGACAGCACTTTATCCAGTCTCAGCCTCTCTGACCTTCTTCTCCCCTGGGTGTGAAGAGCTCTTCATGGCCCTGAGGGAGAGTCTCCAGTGGTCCCTGGGCAGCCCTGGGTCACATTCACTCTCATGCCATCCTAATCACAGACTGTCAGACCCAGGGGACAGTCCAGCCTGCAGCAGCCTTGGTCTCCAGGAAAAACAAGTACCTGGACCAAACTCTGCACTGTTTCCTCATTTGAGCATTTGTCAAATCCAGGCTCTTTGAGAATTGTTGTAAAGTCATTTTCCTGGTGGCTTTGTGTGGCCACCTACTTAAGCTCAGGAATTCTCCCTGACCCTAAATGCCTCTTTCCTGATTTCTTTGTTTGTTTCCCCAAACTGCTTCCTTGGAAACCTAGCCTGAGGTGCCAGCTTGTACATTGCCACCGCTATTAATAGGCGCTGAGCCTGTTACAACCTAAATAACGCTCTTGAAAGAGGATTGCATAACTGTAGAACCCAAGTGCCGCCCTCTCTGGGATGCTCTTTAAGAAAGGTGAGTCTTGCTCTTGGCAGAGTGCAAAGGACTAATGTGTAGAGTCAACTGAGCCGATGTCTGATTTGGTATCAGCTACGCAACCTGGGGAAGCCCTTGGGCTGTCCACAAGCATGGGGTCCATCACAGACTTGAGGAGGACTTGCAGGGACACAAAGAAAATGAAGGAAAGTTGTAAACTACAGAGGAACATGTGCTTGTAAAAAGGCAGTAATTAACGTTTTAGACAATGGTGAAGTCTGTAATTAAAACCAGGTTTCTTAACCCACTTCCCAGTGGAGGAAAATGGTAAGGCCTACAAGCCCAGCATTTGTACTAAATTAGCCTACGATTCAGCGTCTGATCTGGAAGGAAACTTAGCAACCCTCTTGTCCCACCAACTCCTCTAACCTCTGAGGAGGCTGAGGTTCAGCTTTGCCCAGGGGGGCAGACTGGCTTTCCCCTCTGGTCCTACCTCCTTGGTGACGCCAGTGATCCACATGAGGAGGCACTGAAAGGACATTTCATCCATGGAGTGCTCATTTGGTGAATAATAGCCGGGAAGCAATGAATGAGTAAGATGTTTAGTTTGATGTCCAGAAGCCTCAGCCACTGGGGGTTTCACCTGTGCTGGGAGGGAGGGGGCGGGAGAGACCAGTGCCACCCAGGCCTAAGTGACCAGCACCCTCCTGCACTCACAGTATGGAGCAAGGTTCAGGATGCCCAGGGGCCACTGGGTTCCAGGGTACCTTCCACCCCCAGCTTGTTGATTATGTCACATTTTCCTCCTCTTTTTTTTTTCTTTAACGCATTTAAAATGGCTTGAAACATTTTCCTTCTCTTTTTCTGGTTCCTAGAGAGCAGCAGTGGTCCCCAAAAGCCTGTCATCACCAAGTGGTATGCAAGGAGTGAGGAGAGAATATTCTTCAAACAAAGGGCCTGCAACACGCGCAAGTGTGCCCACACACACGTTTGGGGAAGGCAGACGGATGTCACAGATGCATCATACTGTCTTTCCAGCAGGGAGAAAGCAGCCAAGTCACAGTCCTGCCAAGTGAGCCCCAGCGGCAGAGGAGCAGGGAGGTGCCCCAGGAAGGCCAGGCGGGGTGGTCAAGTTGTCCGGATGAGAAGGAAACCTGACTTGTCTTCATACTGAGCAGGCTGAGCGGCCCTCAAAGTGCCCCTGTTCAGCCTTACCTGCTTCTGAACTGCTCTCATGCAGGCTCATCCCGCCCTTGTTTTGCCTAACTAAATCCCCTCATCTTTTCAGGATTTAGAAGAAAGGATGTGTGGTTCAGGAAGTGTCCCTGAGTCCTTCTCCGGAGACCCACCTAGCACTCAGCAGCCCCTGTTTTCTGCATCACAAAACTGCCCTGCTGTTCTGTGGCCAGTGAAGCTCCCTGGGCTCAAATCCCACACCCATGTGTCCTGGGTTTCCCACTCTGCTCCCGGCCCTGCCTTGTAAAGCTTTGGATCCAGTGAGTGAGCAGGAAACAGCAGTTGGGAGAGGAATAGTGTGGAATGACCTGGAATGGCCAGACACACAGATCACGGCCATGTGGGGGTGCCAGCCATACCGCTGCGGGCTCAGGGTCCTCTCCAGATGGCTGGGAAGCAGGAAACCCACTGACTCTGACATTTTAACAGGAGCACGGGCCTCTATGTGGGCCACATGAGGAGCCAGCCGGCACACACCCTGCGTGCATTTCTGTAACGATGGGTTCTCTTCTTTGCATCTTTCTTGGTCTTACTTAATCGTGGCCTTAATTCTGCTGCACTTCAGCCTCATCCTGGAATGCTCTGGAACTCAGGGCCAGTTCATACAACCCTGAAACAGCTTCATAAAACCCACTGAGTCCTAGGAAAATGGAGAAGTTCGATCTCTTAGGGGACGACAGTTGAGGACAGACAGGGAAGTGGGCTCCTGCTAAATTCCCACCTGAGGAGGCGGCTGAGTAGGGCCTGTGTTAGTGCAGAGCGGACAGTCTCAACAGCAGGGAATTATTCCCCCGCCGTTTGGGAGGCTGGAAGTCTGAGATCGAGGTGCAGGCAGGTTTGTAGACAGCCCTCTTCTCCCTGTGTCCCCCAGGGCTGTCCCTCTGTGCCTGTCGAGCCCCCATCTCCTCTCTCATAAGGACACCAGTTAGACCGGATGAGGGCCCACATCAATGACTTCATTTCACTTTAATCACCTCTTTAGAGACCCAGTCTCCAAATATAGTCACCTTCTGAGGTCCTAGAGTTCTAGATCAGGCCCCAGCACTCCCCAGAATGCTCACCTCTGCCCCACTGGCTCCTCTGACTTCGTGCTGGGAATGGCCCCTGTCCCAGGCACCCTCCCCAGTGAGTGGCTCCACTTTCTTCACCAGCCAAGCTCTTCCTCGTGTCCCAGCCCTTGGACCAGCCTTTCCTTTCTCTCCCCTGCCCTGCCCTTTCCGTTTGGAGAGCTAGTTTTCCTTCAGGACCCCGGGCAAGTGCCATCTTTCCTTGGCAGCTCCCCTAGCTGTCAAGGCACCCCAGGCTGCTCTAGAGGCGCTGTCCCTCTGCCACTGACATGACAGCCCTTCCTCTCTTCACCCCTGGAAGGAGGGCATCGTTCACTGCACCCTCTGAGGGCTCTGTAACGGAGCCTCTGAGAGCAACTGCCAGCAGGCAGACTGACGGGAGAAAAGGTCTGCACGCAGGTTATGTGCGTGGGAGGCCAAACCCGTGAGGTTTAGGAGCTTACAGGCACTCTTCATGGGGGAGGAGTAGGGGACTGATTTGGGGGAAATATCAATGGACCCTTAGAAGAGTGGAGGATGGTTTGTGACAAAGATTGTCTGGGTGTGGTGTGGATTTTGGTCCTCCTGTGATGAGAGTTAATCTCCCCTGGTGGATGACACTCCCTGGGGGGGATTGCTGGCAACTGAGCTTTTGGAGGATTTGTCTTGTGCAGATAAAGGGAGTTCAGAGAAAGAATCTCCCTGCAGTTGCTGGTTTTAAGTGCCTTGGACTTGAAATGAGCAACATACCAAAGCGTAGATTTTGGGGTGGTGTCTCCTGGACTCTGTCACCCTGTACGGATGCATTTTGTTTCTTTAATGAAAGACCTCGTGTATTTAGTGCTCTGTTCTCCCACAGTTGCCCCCAGATCATTTTTGAGATGTGAGGCGGGGCGGATGCCCTGCCCACCACCAACCTGGCCGCCCGCGTACATGTCTACCCAAGAGCCTGCCCCAGACCTGCCCGGAACCTCTCCCGGTTTCCCAGCATTTTACCATAAATTCCTGGCCCTTGCCAGGAAATGCTATGGAAATAAAAATAAATGAATTGGGAAAGGCGGGGTCGGTTTCAGCAAGCACTGGGCAGAGCTGAGGGGATTTTTGCCATTTCCCAGGCAGTATCGGTTTGCATTTTTATCTTTGGTTCACTGGTTGAAGGAGAAGAAATTCCTTCCCAGTAACTGGCATCAAAAGTGAATAAAGCTTTGGAGGGGTGAAGGGAGATGCATTTCTGTCCTATGCAGCCCAGCAGGAAGAAGGCCCAGGCTGAGGTGACCCAGGAGCCCGGTGTCAGTGGCTCCTGGGAATGAGCCCCCAACCTTCCATAGTGACTCCCTCTGACCAGCACCAGCTGCCCCTGTGATGGCCACTGCTGAACCGCCAGCATGGGAATCAAATGTCACCGTCCGAGACATGCAGCTTCTTTGGGGAATGGGGTTTCATTTCCAGAAATGAAAGTTTAAATCTGTCAGGCTTTTATATGTGGGTCACTATGAAAGTTTTGAGACAGACTATGTTATGGTTCATTATTTTGCTTTCAAGAAACACAGCCGACAGCTTCCTTTCTGATTCACTCATGCAAGTTTTAATTTGCTGGGATTATGAGTGTTGCTGGGAGGGCTTCATTTGTTCCTGTCATGTAGGTTTTATGTTTCTTGTTTTTTGTGTCTCTCAAAGATTTCATAATGAACCCTGTAAGAAGGGCCCTGTACCATGCCCCACACTCAGAGGGGCGATGTGAGATAAAACCACCTTCTTCTCTCCTGGAGGGATTTGCGGTTATGGGGAGACATGTAAATACAAAAAACGCAACCAAACACAAGACACTGCCATCAGGATCAGCCTCCTGGGGTGGGGCAGGATGCAGGAGGCCATCCAGAGAGCTCTGGGTAGGGGGTGGTGTTAAAAGCTCCCCATGTGGAAGAATAAGGTGTCTCAGAAATCACATGTGAGTATGTTAAGATTCTGGGGCTGCAAACATCACAGGACGCAGTGGACAGTGTCTGGAACCTGAACTGCTTCTTTCACGTCCAGGGCAGGCCGTGTGCTGGAGGCCTCCCCACAAGTCTCTTCACACTTTCAAGAAGTTGCTCAAGCACCCCATCTTCATGGCAGTGCCATGGGAAGGGGGTCTGTGGGACAAAATGGGGGCTCTGCTGACACATGCTTTCTCCTTTTATCAGAAACCAAGTCTTTTGGCAAAATCCCCGAAGCTCACCTTTATGTCTTAATAGCCACACCCGGCCACGTGCTCATTCCCGAGCCCTGAGCAGAGGCAGGTCAGAAGGCTTTAGTCACACCCTCTCCACCTGCAGCCTCTCGCCCTATCCCTCCCCACACAGAAGCCCCCCACACACCTACCTGATCACACCCATCCCACTTCAGAGGCTTTTGTAAAGAAGAAGGGAGCAGAGGTTTTGCTAATAAAAAAAGAAGAAAAAAATCACCAGTGTGAACCAGTAGGGAAGGGAGCACTAAGCCTTTATAAAAACAATTTAAGAACCTCAGGAAATGCATCATTCTCAGGAAGTCACTGTAGTATTATGCTCGTACAGTAATCTCCACCAGCCAAGGCACCTGAGCTCCATTCTGTTGGAAGAAGTACCCAGACAAAGAGAGACCACAAAAGGAGTTGCCGGGTAAGTGAGGACGGGTCAGTCAGCGTGGCTGAATGCCCACGTTCTGGGGGTCTTCAGCCAATGCCCATGAGCTCTAAGTCCATCATCAATCCCAGAAGGTGCCTTTCCCCAGCGGAAGCTGACAGGATATGGCGGCAGCAGAGTTTCTTACACGTAGGTATAAAAGTACCTCCACATAGTCTGGACGTGGAACTGGCTGGAGGGCTGTCATTTTCAAGTTTTGTCCTTTCCTTTTGTCACCAGCTAGTCCTTTCAAGAGACAAATGAAGCAGGAACCAAGTAGTGAACTAAAGAGAAAGTGGTGGCTGAAGCCCCTCTGCAAGGCGAAGGCACGCTGAGGAAAGTTTAGGGGTGGTGGGAAAGGCCTAGAGGGGCTGTTCTGAGTGTGCAAAGGGTGGAGGCAGGAACAGCCCTGAGGCGGTGGTAGGGATGTCTCTGTCTGTCCATCCCTGGTGACTGGCCCCATGACAGCTGGAGATGGGGCGACTCGGAGGCTTTCTGTAGCCGTGTCCATTGTTTCAACTGTGGGGTTCATCCTTATTTAAGGATCCTGAGGCCAACAGATCAGGAGGTGGCAGCCAACACCAGCCAAACTGGAGACAGTTTGTTCCTCACAGTTCTTAAGGGAAGGGGAGCAGCCAAGAACTACAGGCCCATGGGGAGCACTAAAGGTGACCAGGGCCGGGGGCAGAGGGAGCTGGGGAGAGTGTAGACAAGAGCTTTGATTGTGATGTCCACGATAAAGAACAGGCATGTGGGAAAAACAAGTCTCTGGTCAGAGGGTTTGAATAAGTATGGAGTGCTAGGCCATAGGGGTTGTCCCAGTGGTCTGGTACCCAGCCCTAGGGTGCTTAGGCCAGAGGGACAGTGGCACAGAGCATGAGAGCCACAGAGGAGGTGGCTGGGGTGTGGGCTCTGGATTACTGGGTTGGTGTTGGCAAAGCACATTTTGGAGTGAGTTGTTTACTGTCTCTAGGCATTGTGGTGAGCAAGGGCTCAGACATGAAAGCTTTGGACAGCACAGAAAAGAAAAGATATGGTTAATGCATCTATAGGCCTGGGCAACTCTGGGTGTCCAGCTTCCACATCAAGCCAAAATCAAACATCCATGGAAGATACTGCTTCCCCCTGGCAGAGAGAAACCATTTGACAGTCTGGAGTAGAATAGAAGCAGAGTGGAGTAGGTATGGCGGCTCCAGCGACGGTCCTTATTTTTTTGAGACAGAATCTCTGTCACCCTGGAAAGGGGGTTATAGCATCACAGCTCACAGCAACCTCAATTCTTGGGCTTAAGTGATCCTGATCCTCTTGCCCCAGTAGCTGGGACTACAGGCACCTGCCACATCTGGCTAGTTTTTCTATTTTTAGTAGAGACGGGGTTTTGCTCTTGCTCAGACTAGTCTCCAACTCCTGAGTTCAAGAAATCCAGTGGCCTTGGCCTCTCAAAATGCCTGGATTACCATCGTGAGCCACCGCGTCCGGCTTAGCTATGCTTGTTAGGGGCCAGGAGTGACATGAGCAGACGCTGCTTCATCTAGTTCTCGTGCTAAGAGAGCATCACACAGTGAGCTGGACGTCCTCAGAAAGAAAATTCAACTGGCCCTTTTTGTTTTGTTTCTGATCGTTTTCCTGCCATCATACACACATAAAAGTAAAGTTGGATAATGTGATCGGAATCAGAATTGTTTCTGCCTACTCATGACCATGACACCAGGCAACTTCTACCACACTGGGGGTATGCCTGGACTGACATACCCTTCCCAGCACTGGAGCCCAGACTGATGCAGAGTGTCCCTCCAGTCAGCCACCGTGTGTCCCTGGGGGCCCAGTCCCTCACTGTCCTAATATTAAGGTGCTTGTCCCTCTGGATCTTTACTTTGAGCCCTCTGTGGCTCCTCTCCTATTCTGCCCCTTGTATTCCCCTATGAGGACACAGCCTGTCTTCCTAGACACCAGACCCGTCTGTCCTGTGAACTGCTGCTGGGCCCTAGGGATGAGTTCCTGATCCAGGCTGACTCAAAGATTGTGCTCAGCCAGTACTCTTAGACAAATTGCTTTCTTATTACAGAGGCAAGCCTATATCTTTTTATCACATAGGTCAATAGTTCCTACAGACTGTGTTCCCCCTTCAGTGCTGAATTCCCAAGAAGGATTAATTTTGTTTTGGGCTGTCCTGGCCTTGTGTGGCTAGTAATGAGGAAACTCCATGCCAGGCAGATTCTGGCAGACTCCTGGGTAACTCTCACACATGTCCGGTGATGATGGGCATGTGCCTTCCATAAATAATGAAACTGAGGCTTGTAGGTTCAGGGAGCTCGCTCTGTTCCTAGACCCGGGGAGTGGTGTGGGGAAGAGTCCACCCCCCATTGTCTGTCAAGCAGGTTTCTTCTAGCTCTGCACCATCTGCTAACCCTTCCCCCACAGGTCCCAAACCAGGACACCTACAGAACTGGAAGCTCCACAGCCAGAGTACATTTTGCTTTCAGAAGCAGGAGAAGCATTTCTAAGCATTTGCATGGAAAGAGATTCTAGCAAATCTTCTGGAGATTCTTTCCCAGGGAAGAGGGAGGGAGGAAGAAAGACAGAGGGAGAGAGCCGCAGAGAGCAATGGTTGCCCACTCAGTCCTGCTGGAGGCATCCAGCACACACAGGCCTCAGGACGGCCTCCCGTCACAACCCTGCCTGCATTCTCACTGCATGTGAGTGGGAATGGCCTTCGGGGCTCACAAAAGATGGCGTCTGGGCTCATAAATGAGGCAGCAGGACAAAGGCCTGCCTGGGTTCACTCAGAACAAGGCAACCTGCTTCACCCAGCAGTGGAGAAAGGATGTTGTCAGGAGCAGAACAAGGGACTCCGGGCGCATTCAAAGCTCCTCTCTAATAAACACAATCCTGTGCCATTGTTCCCCAATCACAGCCACATTGATGAAGTGGCTCTTGTTATCTGACCTTCCTGTGAATGTCTGGGGGCTCCCTGAGCCAACACGGCCTCTTACATAAGAGGACTGTAGAAAGGAGCCCTTTGTGCCAGCAGGTAATGAGGACTTATCCACACACAGGCTGGTCGTCCCCACCTTTCCTCATTCACGGAGCCCATGAATGGCTGGGACCTGAGCCTGCAGCGAAAACAAAAGCCCATTCAGGGACAAGGTCTCTGGAGAGCCCCTGCTGGAAAATGCAGAAGTCCAGCCCCAGACTCACAGCCTGCACCTTCCCCTCCTGCCCGCTCCAGCTTCCCAGTGTAATCTGCAGCGTGGTGTTGCAAGTGTGAGCTCCAATTGATTTTCTGTTGTGGGAAAAATGGGTGGGAAGTATTGCTGGTCCTTCATTCCGACGCATTTGTTACAGACAGTTCCTCTAGCACTGATGGCTGGGCGTGCCAGCTCGGCCCAGGCTCAGCAGCAGTGCCTGGGACTCTCGTTGCTACCAGCTGCAGGCACAGTGGCCAGCCACGCCTCGTTCTCCTCTTTCACCCTGTGCCTCTTCCTGTGGTGACAGTGCTGGCCCTTCAGTCTCTGCTGTCGTGTTCCCGTGGGGCACCCAATTTCCATTCTGCTCCCAGGCCCAGTAAAAGCTCCCATTCCCTCTGGCCTCTTTCTGCAATGTCCCCAAGGTAATTAGACACTGTTAAAGCTCCAGGGGAATGGCGCTCTTTCCCTGTGTGCTCTCATGGCAGTGCATGCATGGGTGTGACTTCTCTTTATTATCACACACTCCCTCCAGTGGGAAGACACTGTGTCTGGGTCTGCTCCCCCTGAGGACCTGACAGAATCCGCTCAGAGCAGCCACAGGCTGAATCCAGAAACAGCGTTCCCCTTCCCTGCTGCACACAGTGGGCCCCCAGGGCCCCCCACACAGTGAAGCTGGGCCAGGTCCTGACTCCCTGAATGAACTTCTTACATTAAGAACACAGGATTCTTTTTAATGAACTAAATAATCTAATTAATGCAAGAGAAGAAGTTAGTGGAGAATCATATCCAACCTCACCTTGATCCTCCTGCCTCTGCTTGCCCCCTGGTACTCAGGTTTTTGTGTGTAAGCTCTGACTCAAGGAAGACAGCTAAGTTCATGGTCTACTTCTAACCCAGTGGTCTGCTCAGTTGATAATGATCACTGTCATCAATACAGCAAATATTCAGCCTCATGTTGTGCAAGCGTGGATTCATTTAATCCTCCTAAGCTGCGCTACACTATAGGTGACTGTCATTCTCACCCCTATTTTATTATACGTATTGGGATCTGAGATGCCCAGAGGCTCACTAACCTGCCAGGCACTGTGTGGGATAGCCAGGGCTGTGGCCCATGGGGCAGCCTGCCTGGGACACGTCCTCCACTGGCTCACTGAGGTACCTTTCTCCAAACACCTTAGGGTTCACTTGGGAGATTGAGGCAAGAGATATTTCTTCAACAGAACATTTCAAGAAATTACTTAGTAAATGAAATAGTACATGAATAAAAAAAGAAAGACATTTGGGAAGATAAGGAAAGGTGTTGATGTGCTGAGTCTAAGGGATGGTGTCACCCCACATGGGACTTCAGGTCTGAGAGATTAAATCGTCCTTCTTTCTTTTTTTTTTTTGTAGAGACAGAGTCTCACTTTATCGCCCTCGGTAGAGTGC
>CAUYON010009342.1:0-19951 GCA_963573935.1 Arctocebus calabarensis
CGTGGATCGATGGGCACTTGGGCTTCTTCCATGACTTAGCAATTATTAATTGGGCTGCATTGAACATTCTGGTACAGATGTCTTTGTTATAATGTGATTTTTAAAAGTATCCAATGTACTCAGCCCTACTATGAAGCTAATTTATAGCTGTCATATGAAGGGTATAACCCAACTATAACACAAGAATATGGGGAAAGGGGCAAGGGTAGGGAGGGGAGGGGGGAAATTAGGGTGGAGGGAGGGTAATTGGTGGAGCCACACTTATGGTGCATCTTAGAAGGGTACAGGCGAACCTTACTAAATGCAGAATGCAAATGTCTTCATATAATAACTGAGAAAATGCCAGGAAGGCTATGTTAATCAGTTTCATGAAAATAGTTAAGATTGTATATGAAACCAGCACATTGTACCCCTTGATTGCACTATTGTACACAGCTTTGATTTAATAATAAAGACAATAAAATTTTAAAAAAAAAGATTTACTCAAGGCCTGGGAATGTCTGACCTACTTTTGTCTTAAGCTGCGTTAGCTATTATCTTGAAAGAGTTTTATAGTTTCAGCTCTCACATTTGGACCTATGATCCATTTGGAATTTATTTTCATGTATGTTACAAGGAAGGAGTCTATCATCTTTCTTTTTCATGTGTATATCCCGTTGTGTCAGCACTATTTGTTGAAAATGCTATTCTATTTCCATTGAATTTTCTTGGCACACTTATTAAAAACCAACTGACCTTCAAGGCCTGGTGGCTGACTCCTGACATCTCAGACTTTGGAAAGGCAAGGTAGGAGGATTGCTTGAAATCTAGGAGTTAGAGACCAACCTAGGCAATGTAGTGTGACCCTGTCGGTACAAAAAAAAATAAAAGTTAGCAAAGCATGGTGACACATGCCCATAGTCTTATCTACTTGAGAAACTGAGGCAGGAGGATCTTTTGAGCCCAGGAGTTCAGAGTTGCAGTGAGCTGTGATCACAACACTATACTCCAGCTTGGACATGGTGAGACCCTATCCCTAAGAAAAACAAAAACAAAAACCAAAAAAAGTCCCAAACCAATTGACCATAAATGTGAAAGTCAATTTCTGGATACTCAATCCTGTTCTACACACACACACACACACACACAGATGGTGACCAAAAAATGGACACAAATTTTAAGAAAGGAAAAAACTGTATTAAAATAGTAATACTCAGTATATTATCAATAACCAAAGATGAATACAAGTCACATTTGAACACCTCTTGTAATGGCAGAAATCAGGTGCTGGGTTCTCTTGGTCATATCAATTAACTTCTCTTGTGCCAGCTTCCTTATCTATTAAATCTATTAAATCAGTGAAGCCCCTGAAATCCCTTCTTATCTGCCTTCTTTCACTATTACTTGTCCCTAAAAGACACATGTGAGTTGAATGATGTCTGAACAGCTGTGAGTACTGATAGGGCTGAGATTTGAACTCTGATCCTTTGAGTTCATTGTGCATTACCCTGTATAGCCTCCCATTTATTTTTTCCCATTTGTATTTTATGGAAAAAATGATGTCCCCACCTTGCTCACAAATACTGGGCAGTTATAGATATACTTGGGTCTACTCTCAAAATCCCTTGAAGCTGTGGTTGTGTTTATGATTATGTTAAATGTTTAAAATACTTGTGCTTCAGGCAGTAACACTCTATTCCTACTGTGACTTTAAGTTCTTGCCAGATTTAGAATCTTTGTTTTCATTTGCTGTGGTGGCCACTCAGAAACTTTAGCAACCAAGAGTGATTCACAAGTTGCTGCCCACAGACTAGGTTATACATAGTTAATCTTGAGAGTACCAGTAGTTCTTAATCTCTTATGAAATATGGTATAAGGGAGAAGTCCAGCTATGGGGGGAGTGGATCAAATACCAAAAAAGTGCTGTGGCTCTTATCTGTAATTTGAGAGTTTGGGGAGGCTGAGGCAGGTGGATTACTTGAGCTCAGAAGTTCAAGGCCAGCCTGAGCAAGAGCGAGACCCCCCTCTCTACTAAAAATAGAAAAAATTATCCATGCATTGTGGGGGCTGCTTATAGTCCCAGCTACTTGGGAGGCTGAGGCAAGAGGATCACTTGAGCCCAAGAGTTTGAGGTTGCTGTGAGCTATGACACCACACACTCTGCCCAGGTGACAAAGTGAAACCCTGTCTCCAAAGAAAAAAAACAAAAAAAAGTGTTGTTGAACTTGATAAATGCATAGGGTGTTCCCCCCAGGAGACAAAGCCTGAGATTATTAACCCAAGACATTGGCAAACTGGATACCCCACACCAGGCAGGAGCTCCACCCCTGGAGAGGCTGGCGAGGTGAGTTTCTCTGTGCTCTGCTGGCAGGAGGCACATGCTTCCTCCTCGGTGGCCTTTGTAACCTGAATAAGGAAATGGGAGGGATTCACTTTAAGACCAGCCTTTGAATCTACCGCCTGAAACAAGGACCCAGACACACCTGATCTATTCAGTCTCCAGCAGTTTCTTTCAAATGACAAACAAGCGCAGCATTTACACTGTGTATATAAATTTCCATCACAATAGCTGCCCTGCTTTTATGGAAGTAGGAACAATTTGATAGTTCGGATAAAAGGGGAACTCTTTGAAAGAAGATACCCCCCTGAAATAACATCTCTGTCACAGGGGCACGTTTTCCCCACACATGATCCCTTCAGATGAGAAATATGATAGCAACCCCAAATGATCATTTATGCACATTTGGGTAATGAATTTTAAACAGATGACTGAAGAGCTGCCGGGCAGCCAGAACGTGCCCACCAGCTGGGCCATGTGCCACGGGCTCCGCTGCGTGTGTGCACAGCAGAGAGGGGCCTACGTGTCATTCCCTTTGGAAGGAAAACACAAGCTTTCAGAGTCTGAGTGCGCCCGAGTTTTAGGAAGACTAGCTGATTTCTAAATTGGGAAGAAAAACAATGCCCATTTATATTCTCAGGGGTAGTTAAGTCCCAAATTTGAGGCAGGAAAAAAATTTAATCTGAGTTACCCTCCTTCCCCTTTTCTTCCCTGAAAGGGGATGACAAGAAAAGAATCTGAATAGTTCATGCCCCAAATAATTCTGATTACACGACTGGGGAAACTTCGCTTTGAGAACCATTAGCTCAACATGGCTACCTTGAAACGCAGCTCTCGCCACTCAGAAAAGGGACAAAACCAGCAGTTCTTTGCTGCGTGATTTGTTCTCTCCTGTGCAGTAAATACATGTATATAATGGTACGATAAAGGTCATCATTTCAGGATAATTTAAGGACAGTCTAAATGCGAGAGGATTAGAGGATTTTGGAAATAAAATAAGTAAAAAACCCTGCACCATTGCTAAGCCATTTTAGCCTATGTTTTAATGAGCTCAGGCTGCTATAACAAAATATCATAGACTGGGTGACAAATCATACCAGGGCTATCCAGAACTTACTCAGCCATGTGATGTGAAAAACACTATTGACAATGGCTGGATACTTGTTTTCGGAGACATTTATCTCTTACAGTTCTGGAGATTGGAAAATCCAAGAGCAAGGCACCAGCATGATTTGGTTCTTGGTGGGGGCCCCCTTCTTGGCTTGCAGACACTTTAAGCCTTCTCACTGTTTCCTCCCATGGTAGACGGAATGAGTGGGAAAGAAGTCTGGTCTTTCCTCCACCCTTATAAGGACATGAATCTCATTATGGGTGCCTTGCCCTCACGATCTCATCCATACCTAATGGCTCTCCAAAGGCCCCCTCTCCAAATGTCATGTGAATTCGGGGGGACACAAACATGTCCTCCATAACAACAACCACCTCTTCAAAGCTGAGCAGGCCTAAGCCTGCCTATTTGAAGTTACCAGCCTTCAACTCAATGGGGACCGAGCCCCCATTTGAGAAGGGATGAGACTTATAAAGTAGAGAATTCTGCCATCTCTCCATCTTCGGCTTTTGATAGTTTGTCTGCAGAGACCATAGCTCAGGATTTGCCTCCTCCGGGTCTCTGCGGGGACTGGTATGAAGTCCCATTTCGACTCAGCAATGAAGTCTACTCAGCAATGAAGTCTCCCACTTCAGCCAGAGCTCCTTGCTCGTATCTAAAAGGACATTCCTCCTGCACCTTAAAAGAAGGTTTTGCTTTCCACTGGGAAATTTCCACTTTCTTCAGTGCCTTCGGTGGTTGGGACGATAATTATATTTAATCTCTTTAAAGTTGGCTGACTTGAGCTTCACTCTAGCCTGAGGTCTTCTGTGACCTGCCCTTAACCTCTGGGTTTACTGCCCTGCCCCACGCCCTTACCTGTAGGGAGGTGTTTTCTCTGTTGGACCTTCATCCATAAACTTCTCCAAGGCAGGGAATGTGTCTTACTCCTGTTTGGATCTTATCATGGTTCCTGGCAATCATTAGGGGCCAGAGATGTGCTGAAGAGAATTGTAACCAAGTTATCACCGCATTGGCCAAGAACAGAAAGGTCCAAATTTTGTCCTGTAAATATTAGAAATGTTTTGATTATTTATTTTTTACCAACACAGACATTAAGCAAAAGTTCAAAGACCACTGCTATAAATAATGTCAAAGATACTCATGTTCCTCTCACACGGCTGGGCCCCTCCAGCCTCCAAGGGTCCAAGAGAGAGCATGGGGGTCCCAGAAGCTCCTCCTCAGGTGGGTGTCAGGGTTTCAGAGAGGCTCAGTTTCCCCCTTATGATGAGGCTTCCAGTGTGTTAGCAATGAAACATGCTAAAACAGGCTAACAAAACTTGTGGCACTATAAAAATATTTATATTTAAGAAAATGCTGCTTTCAACAAGAAATGTCATACTTTGTTGATTTTTATGCACAAGCATGTGATTGAAAAATATGAGACTGGGCCGGCACCTGTGGCTCAAAGGAGTAGGGCACCGGCCCCATATGCTAGAGGTGGCATGTTCAAGCCCAGCCCTGGCCGAAAAACTGCAAAAAAAATGGGACTGATGTGAAACCTCAAAAATCTTGTAGCAAAATGATGTCCATTAAACATTGATAAAACTAAGAATATCATGACTATTAGGATTTAAATCATTGCTACATTCTATTCATAATGTATTGATTTAATTCTAAAATTAGACCCGAAATGGCCCATCACGGAAGAAAGTGTCACATAATATAAATGGGCTAATTACAAGATAATTTTAGGAAATATAGAAAATACTAATTTATAGAGCATTAGGGATAGTCTGGGTCTGGAAATTTAAAAATGAATGATGGCATCTTGCCATTCACTCATTTTCTCTCTGCTACAGCCAAAAGCTTAAAGATGAAGCTCTTTGTGACTATGTGGCATGGGATGAATGGGCCTTTGATCCCTCTGTGTCCCCTACGACACCTTATAACAGGCCCTAGCCTCCCCCTGCACTGTCCCCTACAGTGCTGTAGCCAAGGGTCCAGCATGGCAGCCACTGGGAGCAGAAGCCCACCGCTCCCTGGCTGTGTCTGTGGAGGGGTGTGTGCCTGCAGAGAAGCACGGGCTTTGGGTCTGAGGGCGCCTTAGGGAGCCTCTGCAAGCATAGCTCTCAGTCCACCATCATTCCAGCAACCAGCCCTTGTTTCTCCCTGCCAGGGGATTTCCCCCAGGCTGCTGGACCCAATATGCTGTCAGAGCAAGTAAATCCCTGGGACTTTACTTTTCCCTGGGAGTAGTCCTTAGGAAAAACCCACTGCTACAGGGTGTAAACACCCCCACTCTCCTGTCTCCTAGTTGGATCGACTCTTAAGACTGACATTGTCCTCAGAGTTCACTGTCAGGTCTTTCCTTGACATTGTTCCTTTATCTGGCCTGATTGCCTTCCAGGTCCCACTGCCCCATTCTTTCATTTGAGTTCTATCCTAATAAAGAACTTTCACCGTCTCATCGTCTGCTTCTGGGGACCCTAGCCCATGATGGCTACTTACCCTTGTTATTTATTATGTAACTTTGGACAAGTTGCCTGTCCCATTTGAACCTGTATCAGTAGAATTGAGATAAAAGCAATGACCTTATAGGGCTGTTGTAAGAATTAGATTGTGTATATAAAATATCTGGCATGAGTCAGTTGCAGATGTAAGCTGTTGTTGGTTGTGTCCCCAAGGTCACAGGCTCACTCTCCCCTGCCAGGGGCCGTGTTCTCCATGGCGGGAGCACGCTGGTGTGGGAGCTGGGCTGTAAGAGCCTAGTAGGGGGGCACAAATAGTCATATATTGTCCTAGGATGAGCATGTGGCCCTTCCAGTTTACCGAGATGTGAGTGATTCAGCTATAAGCTTTTTTAAAGCTCTAGGCATAGAGTTGGGATATAAGAGCATGAGGTGGGGTGTGGGTGCCAGGCAGGGATTCAAGATTTGATTTTAATTACTCCCAGAGTTGTCTTCTCTATGTGGAAATCTTGAGTAGTTTTTGACAGGGTTTACTCGGAAAAGAGAGGCCTTGCCTCATTCGGGTCTGTCACTGTGCGTTGGTGACAGGCTGTCAGAGCTGGGCTTCCCCTGGGATGGGTGTGAGCCAGAATAGAATCAAATGGCCCAGCATTCAGGTAACTGTCAGAATTGCCCAGCTTAGGTGCAGTGTCTGGTGGTCAACTCCAAGTGATTCATTTCCTCTTCTGAAGCCAGAGTTCCAGGGCTTTAACACGAAGAGAGCCGCGCTCCTGCTTCTGCACTTTCCTTTTCTCTGACTCCCTGGTTTCACTCATCTCATTCTTCCTAGACACAGAGCATAATTCTCTTAGGTCGGCTGCCCTGATCACCTACCGCGTATTCTCTGGGGTCTTCGACATCTGCTTTGGGTTACTACCTCAACTCCTGAAGAATTCCCCTTTGCTGTTAATTATAAGCGCAGATGGTATAAATAACCACCTAAGATGAGTCAGAGATGACCTGATAAAATCATACGCTTTGGGCCTGCTACATGGTCCAGGAAAGAGGCTGGGCTGACAGGTTGTTCCCCGGGTGTAAGGAGGACTCTGGGGGCCGTGTGCCTGAACGGAGAGCGTCTGACAGCAGCTCTGGCTTGACCTGGCCCCAGAGCCTGGCCAGCACACCACATGCTTTGCTGCCTTACATGCCACAGGCTAAGAAAACCAGGCCTTGCTGGTCTTAGGGTGATCAGTGAGAAGAAAAAGCAGGGGAACGAGTTGTCTGAATCTACTGAGACTGCCACTGTGGACAAGAGTCACACGCTAGCACAGGCCTCCTTCCTGGAACAGGGCGCCAATTTTAACAGCAGATTTCCCTGGAAGGAAACCTCTAGGCACACAGGAGTCAGGGCAGATCAGTACAATGACCTTCTCCTACCTACTTTCCAGAAAGTGTTCTCGGAGGGGTGGTAACGTGTGGGCCTCGCAAAATGCCTCTCACGGAAGGCAGGTGCCTTTTCCCTATGAAGGGTGGCCACATAATCCCTCATGAAAAGGGAAAGGGCAGAGACACAGGGAGAGAGCTTCTCTCTCAAGGGCAGAGCAGGGGGTGGCGCAGAACAAACACACAGGACTTCCTCTGTGCCAGGCAGCTTGGCTATGTCCCCGCCCCCCCAGCCCCTGACATACAGGTCACAGACCCCCAGCATGACTCCCCTTCCTCTCTTCCCCCAGGATGAGTGTTTAGTCCCAGGTCACACGACTGCTGAAGCGCATCTGAGACGCACACCACCTTGCCAGGGCCAGATGCAGGGCAAAGATAGGTCAATAAAGCCAAATCCAAGCCAGGGGAGGTTTTCTGTTTCCTCTGAGGACATTGACAAAGGGAGCACTGTTGCCAAAGGATAGAATAGCGAATGTCAATTAATCCTGCAGGCAAATCTGACATTGCTAAGCCCGATGCAGTGTGGGAGCCACTCACGGCCCTCGCCACTCTGTGTGTACATAGCGGACGCGGCACCTGTCAAGTCTGCCTGTTTGCCCAAAACATTAACCGTCCCTTTCTTTGTTCCTACTAATCACTTCTAATCCTACGTGTTGCACACGGGCCCCTCCCTGCTTTATTTCCTGGGGCACCTGCCTTTTATTATGAAATCATATTTTTCATGGCGTGTGGGTACGCAGGGATTTCTTCCTGCTGCTGTCCTGACGGTTCTGGTTCTGTTCCGAACCTCCTTTGCTCCACTGTTGTGAAGATGCCTGTTGGGTTAACAGCATGTCTGGACAAATACTTCTTGTCCATTAGCTGATTGTTAATGGACATGCCCTGCGTTGTCCTCAGACTGAAGGATCGGTTACTTTTATAAGGGGTGTATGGCTGCCAAAAAGAGGTTTGGAAGAAGAAGCCACATTGTTTATTTTATGCCAGGGTCCAGAGTGAGTAGAAGTTGGCACAGGGCAGTTGTGTGAAATAAGTGTCATCTCCATTACTTAATAGGGGGTGGAGGCAGCCCGTGGTGGGGTTTCTCTCTTTGGCGTCTTCTAGAGATTGTCCACGCTCTCTCTGACATCCTCTGCAACCTGACCTCGGGGCAAGAAATGGATTTCTGGGCTCCAGCCTCAACTCTGTGAGCGCTCATTCTGAAACTGCTGGTGGGGCCAAAGCTATTTTCGGGCTTAGTTGGGATATTGCTTATGGGAAATGGATGGAGACTGGTCTGAATTCTGAGATGTTGGCATGAGCTCAGTTCTGGGCAAATATAGTCCTCACCGTGGTCTCAAAACTCTCTGGCTTTCCTCTCTAAGTCTCCTCATGGCCGCTTTGCTGGCGATGAAGTCGGCTCAACATCTCCCTTGGATCGTCTGCGGTATTGACCATCACTGGCAGAGGGGTCTAAGGAGTTTAAGGGTCTCCGTGACCCTTTTTTGGCCACTTTGTGAGAGTACCATGTTGGGTTTGCAGAAACCAGACAGGGAAGGGTGAAGGGTCCTCAGTGAGACCCAGCGGTCCTCCCCAGTCAGGACTGGTGGCCATGGGTCCTGCTTCCTCAGACACAGCTCTGTGGGCTTCAGCTCTGGCAATGTCAACAAGAGATGAACTCAGCAACCACCACAGCCTCTAAAGCAGAAGCAAACTAGAGCTTCTCCAGAATAGGACTTTATGAAGTGGGGAAGTTGGTGGGAAACAGGGAAAGCGTGTGCTTTATCCTGAAATTGACTCCCAGAAATGGCATCATAAACATGCTGTCCCCAACCCAGCAAGTGGACATTTGTTTTCCTTTCAGAACAACTTTATATTTCAGAGGTAGGACCCTGCATACTGACTTGGATACACTGGATCCAGTGTCCTGCGTATCTTGCAACTTGTTCTGTGATGGACCCTCACCGGTCCTTAGTGCTATATTCCTCCTCTGCCACGCAGCTCCTGACTCCCACACTCCACCGGCCTATCCCTTTTCTTTGTCCTATAGCTTCTGCTCACTCATGACTGGGATCTACTCTGGTGTGATGAGGGGTGTATGGCTGCCAAAATGAGGTTCGGAAAAAGAAGCCACATTGTAGGGTCTTTACAATCTCAAGACCTCTGCTTATTTCTTCTCTGAATGTTCTTACATATGTAGCTTCTACTATCAACCCCCAAATGTTCCCCCACCCTTCTTTATCTCTGAGTGTGTGTGCGCACACACATGCGTCTGCCTTCTCTGTCTCCCCATTCCAGATGCTCCCAGAGAAAGAATCTCCATGGTCCAATCAGTTACCGTCATTGCCCACGACCAGCTCTAGCTTACAGCCTGGTAGCCCATTTGAAGTGTGTTAGGGATTCCTTCCTGATTTAATCACTCTGGATCAAAACAGAGGGGCTCATTGGGGATTATCTTTGCCGAAGTAACCCCTTAGAAGGAAACTCTGGGTATTCCAGGGTTTCTGAGGTTTGGTCTGACCAAGGCACTAACTCCTGCCTTCAATAGACCGACTTGAAACTTTATCAATGTATCCTTAGCACATACACATTTCCCTGGAAATTGACGCCATCAAGTTATATGCTATTAGCAAGGATTGTTAACATGAAACAATTGCTAAGACATCCTGGGACTTGAGTCAATCACAGGGAGCTAGAGAAGGCCAAGTAGTAAAATCACATTTGTCACCCATATGTTCCGGTTATCTGTTGCTGCCCAACAAATTACTCCAAAATCAGTGGCAAAAAGCACTGGACATTTTATCATATTCATAGATTTTATGGGGCAGGAATTTGGACAGCACAAGTGGCCTCGTCTGGGACTGACCTAGAACAGCTGGGGCCAGGAATCATCTGGAGCCTTCTTCACCCTGGTGACTAGCGCCTGGTGAGGCTGAAAGAGAAGGCTGAGTTGGGGCCCTAGAGCACCTGCACATGGCCTCTGCATGGATCAGAAGTCTACGAGTAAGTACTCCAGTGAACAAGGTAGAAGCCACATGACCTGTAGGGCCTAACCTTGGAAGTCACATGACGTCACTTCCACCAAATTCCATGAGTGGGAGTAGGCTAAGCTCACTCAGATTCACAGGAGGGGACACAGCCTCCACCTCATAATGGAAGGACTCTCCAAACGTTTGTGGCCTTCTCTTAAAAAGCCTACACAGGATACATTCTTTCTTTCCCCAAGGAAGCCTCCTTCTGGCATATTTGAGAGAGGGAGACTGTCTCAAGTCAGCTCCCAAATTGTCCACATAGCAGCAGCTGCTCCTCCCTGGAGTGTGAGCTACCCAGTCCTGCCGAAGGCCACTGCTCTCCTGGCTGAGGGTCGTGGCCTCCAGTCACGGACTGTGGTTTTCAGGATGCATTTCTGCTACCTCCATGGAGGGCTCCATGGAGAGGGCTGGCCACACAGCAAGGCTCCAGTTCTCACTTCCCTTATGTAACAAAAACACAATCCACATCTGTGTAGATTTACCAGATTTTGTAAAGTATTGAAGGAACCAAAGGGAAGAGTAATACGTGAAGAAAAGAACATAATGGGCATGCCTCTGCCCAGATTACAAATGAAGTGACTCCGAGGAACTCACAAGGAGTGGAGCTGTCTGCCTTGATGCTTCCCCTTATCCCTTAGGGAACTTCTTATTTTTATTTTAATTTACTTTTTATTTTTTGTAATATGCATGATAATCTTCACTCAACTTTTTGGAAATCCAAACCCTACCCATGAGGTTGTCTTCATACTCAAGACTGATCTCTTTCTCTAATAGTATATTTTCTTAAATTTGTGTTATTCATCCCCTAGTGATACTCAAGTAGACTCTAGTAGAATAGTCAATGATGGGATTTGGCACTTAGATGCCAAATTCCTTAGATCTTTCCAGAAAGAAGCTTTGGTGTAGTAAGTTTCACAGAATCATCAGGAATCATCTCATTCATCCAGTCTCCATGGAGGTTTCCCCATCATGGACTATAGAAATAAATCTTTTTTTATTTTTCTTATTGTCTAGCTGGTAAGAATGGTCCAAACACACAAAAATAAGCCTTTCCAGAACATGTATTAATTCTTAAACATAGTAGAGGCTAAAGGATAAGGAGAAGGAGGAAATATTTTCCTAAATGACTCAGAATTTGCATGTCCTTCTCTCTGAGAATGGAAATTAGATTTTATTTCCCATCCCTGCCTTACTCTCTCTCCTGAGTGCATCTTTGAGCCTGTGGAGAACAAGAAATTGCCCTGTTGCTGAGCCATGTATAGCACACAAAACCAGCTGAACCTCTGGAGTTTTGCTTGTAAAGGCTCAACTAAACTCTTAAAAAAGGACAGTCTTCTCACTCAGCCTCAGTCAAGAATGGGGACCGCAGTGGGTTAAAGGTGCTGCCAAAGAACTGGCTACCCAAGGTCTAGAGCATGAATCCACCCAGTGGCAACTGTTTTCTGCCCAGATTTCTAGCCTGGACTACTGAAATGCCAGCTCTGCTCTGAAGGCATGAAGGTCATTCATGAGCAGAGTCAATAGCTACATTCTTCCAGAAATATTGACCTTGCATATCCCTGAACAAGGGATATATCAGACCTATAGAGACCTCTGTTTAGCATGGAGGTTAGAGTGCTTCTAACCCTGTACTTCAGTCCCTCAGGCAGACCCTCACATCTCAAATGAGAACACCCCTTCTCTCCTCAGTGGTTTATTTCTCTCTCTGCACGGCCCATGGGACAGTCCCTGGGCAACCCAGCTCAACATTAGCCTTCTTCTCCTGCCTGTCTACTTCCCCTCTCTTCAAAACCTTGAAGGTCTTCTCAATTTGGTTCTGATTTCCACCTGCTTCCTCTATTCCCATTTTCTTAAAGACGATGTTTGTATTTTCTGGTTGCTTCAACTCCACTCTTCCCATCATCGAGCCAGTACTTTATTGCCTTTCCAGTTCTCCAGTCGTCTTTCCTTCTACGTCTCCCAACCCTGTGTCCTTCCGCTTGTAAGACGTTCTTACACCAACCAACAACCTATCATTTGTGTATTATATTTAGAAGTTTTAATTTTGCTGTTAAAACAACATGAACATAAACACTTAAAGTAACTGGGGAATAATTGAGCTGCCCATAATTGCTCTGACTTTGGAGTGAACCTTTCTCTTTTAAAGGTCCTATAATATGATCAGGGTAACCCCTGAAATTAACTAACTCATTAGTTTATTTGAATTTTGTGCTTATAATATAAATGGTATCAATTTTAGAGAAACGCATTTTTATTGTTAGAGTTTTTATTTAAAATCAAATAGCTTTCGTCTTCAGTCCATATAAGTTAAAAATGTGAAAATTATTATATTTATAGATCTTTAATGTACTTTTCTTCTGTTTGGGGGAAAGAGTCTCAACCTGTCACACTGGGTAGAGTACCGTGGCGTCATAGCTCACAGCAACCTCCAACTCTTGGACTCAAGTGATCCTCCTGCCTCAGTTTTTCTATTTTTAGTAGGGATGGGGGTCTTGCTTTTGCTCAGGCTGGTCTCGAACTCACAAGCTCAAGCTATTCAACCATCTCAGCCTACCAGAGTGCTAGAATTACAGGCGTGTTCAGCGAATGTGCCCGGCCAGTGTGCTCTTCCTATTAAATGATTGAGTGGATATTTAAAAGAATGAATGCAGAAAATAAGAATGTGTAAGATAATTATGAGAAATATCAGGGTTTAAGCCAGATCTCATTGACAACATGTACATCTAGTTTGCTGTGCATAAACATTATAACAAACATTACTTCGTTTCTTTTTTTTTGTTTTAATCACATATGGTTTACAACTTATTAACTTTTAATTTGTAACTATAACATTGAATTTACATCTTTAGACTGGATCATGTTTAGTGTCCTATATAATAATACAGAAAAAGTTATCAGTTTCCCCATTGGCCTTTAAAAGTCCAGATTTCTTTTATTTTTCCCTAGGAGGGGACAAATCTCCACTATCTTTGTGGGAGGTAGGAGTGATTCTGAGTAATGATCTATCCTATATTGTTCAGAGCTGACTTGACAGTTCTTCCCTTGGTCCCTGGCAGTTCTGCTAATGAATTGTTATGGTAAAAATTTGTTTCTCTCTTAACAAATCCTCTCTTGATCCAATATCCATTCCGAAAACTCTTTCCTCCTTCCAATCTCTACTCTAAAGAATGGAAAATCTGAATACTTGCTTTTTCAATCTCCTTCAAAGCAGGGCTTTGCCAGGAGGCTTAGCTGGGATAGAAGCAGATAATGAGATACAAGCAGAAAACTATCTGTGAAGTTGCTGGCGTTTCTGAGCAAAGGGGCAGATGTTGCTAATGTCAGTATCTCCTATTTTCCATGGTTTGAATGTGGACGTGATGTAGCAGACCTCTTGCCACATGGAGTGGTGCACTGATGCTGTAAGGACGAAAGAGACCAGCTCTGGGCACTGTCTACCTTAGATTTTCTTATTATGTGATTAAATTCCCACATACTTAAGGCACATTAGCTGGCTTGTTATTAATTGGAGCCCAAACCATTCCTGATAGAACTAAGTAGGCGATTTTTACCTAGGTCCTTCATCTAAGTATAAATAGAACCTTAATCGAAATTTAATCTTAATCTAAATTTGAATCTCATCTTAATTTAAACCTACCTTAATCTAATATGAATCTAATCTTAATCTAAATAAGAAGAGGCCTAGACTTGAAAAAGGGCAATAGCCTCTCTTTTTTGGCTTATCTTGCTTTGTTGGTGAGACCACCAGTAGCAATTTACAAAGATGCTAATTCAGATGTCTAGAAATCTGGGGTAACTTGGCTCTGATTCCACAGCAAAAATAAATAAATAAGCAAACCTCATTCTCAGATTCTATCATATAAAAAGCTTTTAAGAATTTGACTCAATTTAAAGAAAAGCAGAAACATCCCTTTTCCCAACTTCAGGTAGGTTTAAGACCTGGAAACCATGTTTAATTTAATGTCAAAGTGATTTTGGAATTAAGTAATTAATAATATACCATATCAGCAAGCAATATTTAACTTTTAAATGTCTATGCTATGATTCTGTAAATATAACAAATGAGATACATAGAACAATAAGCCCCTTTGGCCCATCATCCAACTTTAAATGAAATTTTTTAGATTGTGGTAAAATGCCAAAAACAAAACAAAACAAAACAAAAAACCTTGCAAATTTGCTTTATGCAAAACCTCTAAACTGGTCAGCTCTTTTCATCTCTAAGAATTAGAAGAGCTTTGAGCTCCGACTCAAACTGCAAAGTTAGTTCTTCCACCTCTGTCTCTTCGGCTTTCCCCAGACCCAAAGCTAATGGATTGCACGTGCTGTTAACTGAACCTCCTCTGTTTTACAAAGTCACGGCTGCCAAGGCGCCCGGATTTTCAGCACGTCTCACCGGTTCCTGGCTTTGCTTTCCTGCTATCTGAAGCCCTCTCACATGAAACCAGGAAGACCTGCAGTGCAGCGCTGTGGAAAATGTGAAACGCCAGGCTTATAATGTATTTTTCAAATCTGGACTCTGTAACCGAAACTTGGCTTGTTTGCTGTCTGGCTGATAAGGACGGGAAAGCAATGAAGATTTTGCTTTGGTGTCTCCACAACAGAATCTAAGTACTGATTTTAATATGAACTTTTCAGGTAGAAGAGATGATGGACAGTCTTTTGTTTTCTACCTATTGGTAATCACTGCTGCAGTTGGAGCTGCCTGGATACTTAGATGGGCCGAGAGCTGGAGCTGGTGCGGGGGAGGCACAGAATGCCTGGATCTCAGGCTCCAAACCAGATAAGACCTTGAGAAAAGAACGGGTCACGTTCCTTCATCTGTGGCTGGAAAACTTGTCTGTCTGTGGTGGCCTTCTCCCTAGAGAAGGAAGAGGGTGCTGTGGTTGAAAATGGTTGAAAAATGCCCTCATCCGTCTTGAGCAGGCCTACTGTTTTTAGGCACTTACAGCTGGTTTTTGTTTAAAAAAATTCTGACTTTTGACCTTTTAAGATGGGTAGGATTGTGCAGGATATTTTCATTAGTTTGTGGCGTGTCTGCTTTGCCTCTGCAGAGGCAGAATGTTATATCTGTCATGTCTGTGCAGGGTTTTACAGTCTCTTATTGATCACTTTTTACAGAGCCCATGAGGGAACTGGGTAATAAGCATGAACTGGCAAGCTCAAGTTTAAGTTAGCTCATCTGAGTGCACTGGGGTTTCTTGCCTTTGACATTGATTCTTTTGCATAATTTGGGGGTGGCTGTTTTTCCCAAACATATTTTGGTGATCCACTCATATTTAACATTATATGGAAATCACTAATTTTGACCAGAACTCTTAAAAAGAAATCTACTGTATCTTTTAAATTATGGCATATGCAATGTACTCTAATAGTGACTTTTTTATTAAAAAAAAAAAAAATTTGCTGTCCATGACCACTAAATTTATTTTATGACTCACTAAGGACTTGGAGTATAAACAATAAAATACTGGGATAGCATAACCAATTTCAGAGGACAAATGTCTTTTTGAATTAAAAAAATGCGTCTCTGCTGCTACTATATTAGAAACAGCATAACTCTAAATTCATTGATGTTAAAAATTAGACATGTGCTTAGGAAACTAGAAATAGATGATAACTTCCTCCACTTGATAAAGAGCATTTACCAAAATAAATAAATAAATAACAAAACCAAAACCCCCAAATCTATAACTACCATCATATTTAATGCTGAGAGATTCAAAGCTTTCTCGCCAAGATCAGAAACAAGACAAGGATATCCCCTTTCATCGCTTCTTTACAGCATTGTCCTGGAAGTCTTAGCTAATACAAGTTAATAAAAGGAAATAAAAGGTATACAGACTGAGAAGGAAGAACTGAAATTGTCTGGTTTGTAGATACATGATTGTTGATGAAGAAAATCAGAAAGAATCAATATGAAAAATGTTCTGAAACTGGCCAGGTGTAGTGGCTCACACCTGTAAATCGTAGCACTCTGGGAGGCCAAGGTAGGTGGATTGCTTGAGCTCAGGAGTAAGAGACCAGCCAGAGCAAAAGTGAGACCCTGTCGCTACTAAAAATAGAAAAACGGAGGCAAGAGGATTGCTTGAGCCCAAGCGTTGGAGATTGCTATGAGCTGTGACGCCACGGAGGTCTGCCCAGGTGACAGCTTGAGACTCTGTCTCCAAAAAAAAAAAAAAAGTTCTGAAACTAGTAAATAATTACAGCAAAATTTTAAAATACAAAGTTAATATAAGGACAATTAATTGTTTTTTATATGCTAGCAATGAACAAATAGAAGTTAAAAACACCTTACATTATAATATAATATATTTGTATGTAATGTAATATATACAAGGTGTCCCCAAAGTTGCCATTAAAGTCACTATACATAGAGAAAATGGGAAATTGTAGCTACATATACTTTTACTTATAAAATATTACAAAATATATACAAAATATTCTCTACATGTTGGTCACTGCTTTCTAAAATTTTGTAATCAATATTTTGTAAATAAAAACACTTACCTACAATTTCTCATTTTTTTCTATATATGGCACTTCTGGGACACTCGTATAACATTATAATGCAATGTATATTACATTATGGTGTAAAGACATTAATTAATGTCTCCAAAATCAAATATGTATAAACTAATAAAATATGTACAAAATCTACATGAGGAAACCTACAAAACACTGATGAAATAGATCAAAGAAGAACTAAATAAATGGTCACATTCCATGTTTATGGATAGGAAGACACTATGGTCAAGATGTCAGTCCTTCCCACCTTGATCTATAGATCCCAATCAAAATCCCATTAATTCTTTTTTAAAAATTTTTTTAAGACATAGGTATCACTGTGTTGTCCAGGCTAGAGTACAGTGGCACAACCATAGCTCACTGTAGCCTCAAACTCCTAAGTGCAAAAATGATCCTCCTGCCTCAGTCTCCTGAGTAGCTAGGACTATAGGCATGTGCCTCCAGAACTGTATTGTCCAAGGCTCTTGCTATATTCCTCAGGCTGGCCTCAAACTCTGAATCTCAAGCAATCCTCCTGCTTAGCCTCCAAAAGTTACGAGATTATGAGTGTGATCCACAGCTCCTGGCCCCTAAATTTTATGTGGGGATGCCAAAGATGCAAATAGTGAACTCAATGTTGAAGGAGAAGAACAAAGTTGGAGGAGTGAAACTACCCAAAGTTGGAGGAGTGAAACTACCCATCAAGACAGTATGATACTAGGGAAAGAACAGGCAAAGAGATCAATGGAATAGAACAGAGAGCCCCAAATAGATGCACACAAAGTTCTGATCCCTGATCTTTGATAAGGGAACAAACATAGTCTTTTCAAGAAACAGTTAAACATTCACATACAAAAAAAACAAAAACAAAAACAAAAAACCAAAGGGGCGGCGCCTGTGGCTCAAAAAGGAGTAAGGCGCCAGCCCCATATGCCAGAGGTGGTGAGTTCAAACCCAGCCCTGGCCAAAAAAAAAAAAAACAACTAGACATAGACCTTATATTTGCCATAAAAATTAAAAACTAAAAAAAATCCATAAAAAATGGATCATAGACCTATATGTAAAATCCAAAACTATAAAACTTCTAGATGGTAAAATAAGAAAAAACCTGGATGACCTTGGGCTTGGCAAAGCCTTTTAGATACAACACCAAAGGCACAAACCATGAAAAAAGAATTCATGAGCCCGACTTCATTAAAATTAAAAAATTTTTATCTTGCATAAGACAATGTCAAGAGAATGTTAAGATAAGCCATAGACTGGAAGAAAATATTTGAAAAAGGGACAACAGGTAAAAGTCCAAATTATGCAAAGAACTTTTTAAGGGAGCAACTGACTGCTCACCAGGGAAGATAAACAGTTGGCAAGGAAGCATATTAAAAGATGTTCAATCTCATATATCATTAGAGAATTGCAAATTAAAACAACAGTGGAATATTACTATGTACCTGTAAGAATGGCCAAAATCCAAAACACTGGCAACACCAAATATTGGTAAAGATGTTGAGCAATGGGAACACTCGTTACATGGAAAGTGGTGCAGCCACTTTGGATGACAATTTAGCAGTCTCTTATGAAACTTAATATACTCTTAACTATAGGAGAAAATCACATTCCTTGGTATTTACCCAAATAAACTGAAAACTTATATCCACACAAAAACCTATACCCACATGCTTATAAGAGCTTTATCCATAAATGCCCTAACTTAGAAGCAACCAAAATGCCTTTCAGTAGGTGATTAGCTAAATAATCTGTGATATATATAGACAATGGAATATTCTTAAGTACTGAAAATAGGTGAGCCATCAAGCCATAAAAAGACATGGAGGAAACTTAAATGCATATCACTAAGTGAGAAAAACCAATCTGAAAAGTTAACTGTGTGTGTAATTCCAGCTCCATAGCATTGTGGAGAAGTCAAGATTATGGAAATAGTGATGAGGTCAGCGGTTGTCAGGGTTTGGGAGGGGAAGGGGTAATTATGCAGAGTACAGGGCATTTGTAGGGCATTAAACAATTCAGTAGGATACCACATGGTGGACACACTCCATTATACATTTATCAATATGAACGACAAGAGGGAACTCTAATGTAGACTACAGATTTGGGTAATGATGATGTGTCAACATGGGATCATTGACTACAACAAATACACGACTCTGGTGGGAGAGAGGTATATAAGGAAATCTTTCTACCTTCTGCTCAAATTTTCTGTGACCTTAAAACTATTCTTAAAAAAATAACATTTATTAATTAAACAATTACCTATGCTTTTTGAAGTGGGCAGACTTCTAAGATGGCTCCAATAACTTCTGCTTCCCAGTGGTCACACCCTCGTGTAGGTCCCTTTCCTTCTGAGTATAGCCTGATTTTCTTTCAATTCACAAAATACAGTAAAAGTGATGAAATGCCTTTTTCAAATTTAGTATTTTATGTTATCATTATCATTATCTTTTAGGATAGAGTCTCACTCTCTTACCCAGGCTGCAGTTTGGTGGTGTGAATGTAACACTGCAGCCTTGAACTCTTGGGCCCAAGCAATCCTCTTACCTTAGTCTCCCAAGTAACTGAGACTACAGGTATGTTTGCCACCATATCTGGCTAAGATGCTATTTTTATGTTTGGTTTACAAAAATATTATGATTCCTACTTTCCTTGTATTCACTCTTTTGCTAGCACTCTTTTTCTGGCCCTTTTCACATGATTTCTCTAATGATTTCATCTGAAGAGGCCCATTTGACCTCTGACCCAATGCATATTATTCCCCAGACAAACCTTCAAATAAGACCCCTGGTCTCAACTAACACCGTTACGGCAGCTCGGTGCGAGATTTCAGCCAACCTATGCCTAATTCCTAACCTACAGGAGCTCTGAAATAATAGGGAATGATTGTTTTAAGCAATTAAGTTTTGGGGGATAATTTGTTATGCAGCAATAGTTAATGAATACACTATCTTTTATTTATTTATTTATTTATTTATTTTTTGTAAAACAGAATTTATTCACAGAAAAGAAAGAAAAGAATACAGAAAACATTAAGGCACCTGTTAGAGGGAGAAAATTCTGGTGGGGAGAGAGAAGCTCTCTCCGTTTCTCTCCCAGTCTTTCCCCATCTCCTCCTTTAGGCCTTTAGTCT